>JARHVA010005302.1:625000-932500 GCA_037957365.1 Torreya grandis | reverse complement strand
ATCATCATATCAGAGTATTCATTTATTATTGCGAGTATTTGGGAGATTACACCCTTGAAGTGACTTATCTATTATTCATATTTTATGCTATATTTACATATCATTATGATATATTATTTTATTTATGCTTATTTGGTTAATTAATATCATTCCAAGTGGTATAAGAGCATCAATTTAGGCCATAATCAAGTCAAAAACCCTAGATCCTAAAATTTGGCTATATGTTACAAATGGTTAGGAATTTATCTAAATTTTTTTATTAGAGTTGATAAATCATTCAAGTAATCCTCAAATAAAATTTTAGATAATTTGGATTTGTGTTTCAAAATTTATATCCATTTTATGTTTTCTCATTAATTTATTCCATAGATCAAAATTTATTTAAAAAAATCAAATTATTTACAGTTTTTGAAAGCTTGGAAAAATTAGTATGGGTCTATTCTTTGATATTTGTGATTTTAGGTTGGCATATTTAAAAAAAATATGATCAAATTTGGGTCAATGGGGAAAAATAAGGTTCACCATCAAGCCTTTGTATGGCTAGTCCTAACACTTGTGGCTGGGGAAAAGGGAAAGACACCCATAAAATACTTTAAGGGATGACATTGAGTCTAAAACCTTTTATATGATTTCTCAAATTTAGTCAAATCTACATGGCCTGATACAGTAGGATGTGCAAGTTCAAACTCAAATGTTAGCAATGCAAGGGGAGCTTAATGACATGAATAATTATTTACAATAAATCATAGAATAATTGTCTAGCATTTCATTTCATTTACCACTAAATAACCCTCCATTTTTTCCTTCTAATCTTCCTCCTATCAATACTAATGCCACCAATACAGGGGTGAAATTGATGTTGCCAAAAGTGGACTTGTCCAAGTTTGATGGTAAGGATCCACTCACTTAGATCACTCAAATTGAAAATATATTTGATCTACACCAAACTCATAGATCTCAAAATGTGTTCATGTCATCTATGTATCTAGAACATGATCCATTCATTTGGTATCATTGGTTGTGTGCTCAAATAAGAAGACTATTTCTCTTATTACATGGTCAATATTCTCTAATGCATTGATCTCTCACTATCAAGATAATATTTCTAAAATATAATTTAACCAATTAGGCAAACTACCAAAAAACATGAACAGTGAAGGATTAACTCATCAATTTTAGAATTTATCCTTATGTGTGGAGGACATCAGTGAGGAAATTTTGATTAACCTTTTTCTAGGTGGACTAAAAGATAGTATTTAATCGAAGATGCATATTTTTAACCCCATAATTGTATCTGAATCTATACCAAGGGAACACTTAGTAGAAGAAAAAGAGATGAACAAATGTCATCCTTTCACTACTAGTGGGGAATGGACGCTCCCAACTCCATCACTACCTCAACCTACCAAATTGACACCATAACAAATTGAGGAGAAGTGTGCCAAAGGGTTGTGTTATGGTTGTGATAGAAAATGGAGCAAAGGTCATCAATGTGCTAAAAAGAAGCTCTTTTAAATTAATGGAGATGATGATGATAAATAAGATGAAGAGACATCTAGTGAGGGTTTTTAAGGACCCAAAGATGAATCTGTATATTCTCAACATAATATCTCCTACCATGCCATTACAAGTATTTATACTTAGAATCTTAAGATAGTGGGTTTCATTGAGAAATAAAAGGCCATATTGTTGATTGACTCAAGTAGTACACATAATTTCATCAACAATAAGTTGGATGCTCATTTGAATTATTTCACTACCCATCCCCATAATTTTAAGTCATGATTACAGATGGTGGTATAATTAATTATTCTAAAAATGACATAATATTAAGCTAGCAATGGGGGACTATTTGATATATTATCCTATGTTTATTATTCCTATGGGTAGGACTAACATTATTTTGGGAGCACAATGGCTTACCACATTGGGTACTATTTAGATGAATTTCAAAGAACTACTCATTTATTTTTATTCTAAAGGAAAGCTAGTAGAAATATGGGGATTTTGATTTAAATCTCCACAAGTGGTTAGTTCACATCAAATGACCAAGATGATAAAAAAAATGTGCTAAAGGATTTTTGACATGGTAGTTTTCCATTGATGTTTAAAAAACTGAGTATACCCATCTTGATTTATAACAAATATTGGATGAGCATTCAGTTGTTTTTAGCCCCATGCCAAAAGGTCTTCCTCCTAGCCATACTCATGATCATGCCATTATACTCATTCTTGGAAGTATGACACCCAACATTAGACCATACATATATCCTTATGCCCATAATATTGAAATTCAAAAAATGGTACAAGGTTTATTGGAGGTAGGAGCCATTCACCATAACCAAAGTGAATATTTTTCTCTAGTAGTCATGGTGCAAAAGAAGGATGAAACTTGGAGGATGTGCCCATATTATAGAGATCTCAATAAGTTCACTATCAAAGATAAGTTTCCTATTCCTATAATTTATGATTGTTTAGATGAATTACATGTTGTTTATTTTACCAAATTAGATCTTCGCTCTGGGTGTCATCAAATCTGGATCCATGAGGAGGACATTCCTAAAATAGCTTTTTGTACTCATGATGGTCGTTATCAATTTTTCGTCTCACAAATGCACCATCCACCTTTTAGAGTTTTATTGATATGGTTTTTAGGCCATTTTTGAGAAACTTTGTATTTGTATTTTTTTATGACATCCTTATATATAGAAAAATTGGGAGAACCACTTGCAGCATGTGAAATAGGTACTCTTAATTCTTATGCAATATCAATTGTATGATAAACCATCCAAATTTGATTTTAGATTTCAAGAAGTGGAATATTTGTGTTATATTGTATCACATGAGGGAGTAAAATTTGATCTTCAAAAAATCAAGCCATCATGGAGTGGCAGATTCCCAAGACACTTAAGTAACTAAGGGGATTTTTGGGGCTAACTAGTTACTATTTTTGGGGCTAATTGGTTACTATCTCATGTTTTTAAAACACTATGGTATTATTTTATCACCACTCACTTCATTTTTGAATAAATACTCCTTCCAGTAGATTGATATATCTACCAAGGCATTTGAACAGCTAAAAATGGCTCTGTACACCACCTTGGTATTGGCTACTCCATATTTCTATAAAACTTTTATGGTTTAATGTGATGCATATGGATGTGGTATGGGTGAAGTAATTATGTAAGAATGTACTCCCATTTCATTTTAAAGTCATCAATTTAACGGTAAAAACTATCTCAAACCCATCTATGAGAAAGAGATGATGGCTATTCTACATGCAGTCAAACAATGGAGAACTTATCTATTCAATCATCACTTTCAGGTAAAGACTGATCATGATAGCCTTAAATATTTTTTTGAACAATGGTTGTCCTCTAAATAAAAAAATGGGTGATGAAAATAATAGTTTTTAATTCTAAAATAGACTAAAAGAAAGGAAAATAAAATGTAGTGGCCGATGCACTATCCAAGTAAGATGAACCAATTGAGGCATTATTATGTGCCATGCCCATTTGACAAGCAGATTGGTTCAAAGAAGCAAGGTCAAAATGGAAGAATGATAGTACTACCCATGCATTGATTCAAAATTTATATCAAGGTTCAGATGGGATTAAAAAATTTACATAGAAGGGAATGCATTCTGGTACAAGATAGATTATATCTATTTTATAATTCTCTTCTCAAATAGAAAAATCCTTCAAGTGTTAGTGTAGGTTTTTATTTTTTCCTATTATTTAATTAGGGAATATTATATATTTGTGCATACATGGAGTTTTCCTACATTCGTGGGATAGGCTAGCTTATGTGGAGATGTGTGTCATAGATTTGTCATAGGTGTCATAAGAATGTCATAAGTAACTCCTTTGACTGGCTATTCTGGGTATGGGAGTTACTTCTCTATTCTTAGCACCTTGTCACCACCTTTCATGGAGGAGTTATAATCTATTCTTGGGGTGCTTTGACCACCTTTTGTACAGGAGTTACTTACGTGCTCCCCTATATATATTCTTCACTTTGGCCATGCTAAGTTAATCGAATATTAGGTTTTTCTCCTATTTGTCTTTTGAAAATTATCTCTTTTAGTGATTTCACTTTGCTTTAGCTTCTTTGTGGTGTGCACCAACTTCATCTCATGTGATCACTTGACCATTGCATTCACATTATTCGAACCCTGGCAACAACTTTGATATGGTATCAGAGCCACCCTGGTAATTGTGTGTCTGGTTATGTTATTAGTTTATTCTAAAATCTTGAGTTTTTTGCTTGCAAAAGATCTTTGATTTTGTTTTTCGCATGCATTATGTTTATACTGGAATATAAGCCTTCATGCAGATCTATAGGTTTGACTCATTCTCCATGTGAATTATATGAGCATACCTACGTGGAAATAATCTACAAGTTTTTTTTCAACTACTATGCACATTTGCTATGTCAAAATGACATTTCAGATATAAGGCATAGCTGTTGGAGAAGTGGCACCATTTTTTAACAACTCTACACTTGGCTTCCTCTATAGTTTCTATTTCTTTTCTCCAGCATTGGCATCACATTTTGAGACATGGTGTTGGCTTTTTTAATGTTTATTTCACCTATGTTGAAGGAGAAAAGGACCACTTTCAGCTGTTGGGCATTGGAATCTCAAAGGAGTGAAGGCTGCATGGAAGAATTACATAGAAAAAGGAGGCATTGGAGTTGTTTTGTATTCACCAAGTTGTTGTGTGGAGATCTGCATAGTCTTTCTACTGATGCACAGTCAAAATAGCAAACAAAAAGACCAAACCCTCAAAAATGGCACCCTTTTCAATTTGGCGCTCCATGTGGGCCCGCACACAACCTTTATTTGGTAAAATCTGCCTTTGTTTCTTAAATTCTTAGTCAAATTTGACTTTTCAAATCTTAAATCAGTCAATTTGGTTAAAAAATGAAGATTTAAGGCTGTATTTTACATTGTGGGCAATTTGGGGTTTTTATTTTAAGGTTGAGTTTTCGCCTCTCGAAGACGAAGGGTGAGGCCCGGGTTGGCAGGAGGCCAATTCCCCCTCAAAAATACCTCTTTTGGATTCCTCACTCTGTGGTGAGTCTAATGAGTGGTTGGAAGGCCACTTTTTCTCTCAAAACATGCATTTTTAAAATGTTTTAGTGCTATTTTTTTTACAAAATTACTAGTTTATGGGAAATTAAAACTTTAAAATCTTGCAAATGGTAGATCAAATTCAAGTGCCATCTTTTGAAAAAGTGCTTAGTTTTCAATTATCCACAATTTAGGCTACATAATTGTTAAAAATGTATTACTTTATAAAGTGCCAAAAATTTGGGTCTCCCAAGATGCATTTTTGGCTAAGTCTGACATCCTATTTGCTTAAAGTCTTGCACTAATTTCTCTAAGATGCATTCCCAGTAGAGCCCAATGTCTTTTGAGCATGCACTTTCATATTTTTAGGGTATTTAATATTTTTGGGGGGGTGTGATTATCTTTTAGCACTTGTAATCTTTGCTTTCATTCTCCTTTCTGCATAATTTTGCAACTTGTAATCAACACAACTTCACCTAAATTCAGCTTAAAATGGATTCTTTTCAACTTAAACCCCTAACACCCTTCAACTATCATGAATGGAAGGTTAAAATGTCAATCATTCTTAGAATTAAAGGGTTGTATAGGATCACCATGGGTACTGAAGTAGAACCCAACACTGATGTTGAAAAGGTCAAGTGGTACAACCGTAGTGATGAAGCCTATGGATTATTGAGCTTTTCCATGTCTCTAGAACTTCTCTTCCATTTAGAAACTACCAAGACTCCCAAAGACATATGGGACACCTTAAAAGTATTATTTGGGAAGCGTGATGAGATGAGAGGTCATGAGATCAAATCCGAACTCATAAGTCTAAATCTTAGCAACTTTGACACCCTATAGGACTTCTTCACTAAGTTTAAGGCCCTCATATTACAATTGAAAGAATTCAGGATAGAGAAAAAAGATGATCAAATCATCCTTTCTATTCTCACAAATTTAGGTCCAAGCTATTCAGTCTTTGTCTCCACTTTCCATGCCACAAAAAGTGCCCTTGGCACTACATGGAAAATGCCTTCTTTAGATTCATTCATTATCGACCTGATTAGGGAGCAAGATAAACTAATCCAAATGGCCACAATGAAGTCTACTCAACTGAAAGCTTTGATAGCTATAAATGGTAAGGATAAGACTTCAACAAAGGAAAAGAGGAAAAAGAACAAGGAGTAGGAGAAGAAGAAAAAAACAACAATCTTGCCAGAAACAACACTGAGTCTTCCTCCTCCAATTCTAAACCTAAGAAGGAGAAGGTTAAGTTTGCCTATTGTAAGAAGATAGGTCATGATGAACATAAATGCATGAAGAAACAAATAGATCACCTAACTCATCTTCTAGAGAAGCACAACATAGGTGTTCCTGAGTCCATCAATCAGAATTCATCTACCCAAGATTCTACTAAGGCAAAAGGCAAGGGTAAGGAGAAAGAAAAGGGCAAGCCCCTTGTAGCTACAACAATTTGTACTTCTTAATGGGTCATTGACTTGGGTGCTTCTCACCACATGGGCTCTTCCCTAGTTGAGTTTTCATCTTTACATCCTTGTAGCATGACTTCAATTAGTTTGGGTGATGACACATTAGTTTCCATTGCAGGGAGAGGGTCAGTTGAAATGGAAGGAGGAACATGCAATAATATTCTAAGTGTTCCTTCTCTTTCAACCAATCTCCTATCAGTGTACCAAATCACTCACATTGGTTGGGGCATGAAAGTTGAGTTTTCACTAGATTCAGTGGCTATCAGGGAGTTGCATAGTGATACTACAATGACAATGGGTAGAGCAAATCACCAAGTAAGGTTATACAACATCTCACATTTTGCACCAGATTCTTCTCCAATAACATTGCTAACTCATTCAGATGAAGTTAGCAAATTAGGGCATGAGTGGTTTGGTCACCTTAACTACCGCTACCTTGAACAACTTTGTAAAAATGACATGGTCATTGGCTTGCCTCGTGTCCAATTCTGAAAAGGACTTTGTAAGGGGTACTCCCTTGGGAAGTATCCCGAAACAAAATTTGACAAAGGCAAAGCTTGGAGGGCTTCACAACCTTTGGATTTATTCCATAGTGATGTATCAGGACCCTTTCCCAAACCATCTTTCACAAGGGCCAAGTACATCCTCACTTTCATTGATGATTTCTCTAGGTACACTTGGATATATTTTCTCAAACAAAAGTCTGAAGTGTTTGAAAATTTTCTATACTTCAAGGCTCTTTTTGAGAAACAGAGAGAAATCCATCAAGGTTCTTTGAACTGATGATAGAGGGGAGTATGTCAGCAACAAGTTTGAATAGTTTTGAACCACAAAGGGGATTGATTTGTAGCACACAGTCACTTACAATCCTTCACAAAATGGGGTTACATAATGCAAAAATAGGTTCTTAAAAGAGATGGGTAGCTGTATGATTCACTCCAAATCCTTAGCACCATAGTACCAGGCTGAAGACATCAATTGTGATTTCTACATTGAAAATAGGGTTCCTCACAAAGCTTTGAAAGGGATAACACCTTTTAAAGCCTAGCATAAAAGGAAAATTGATGTTGAGCACCTTAGGGTTTTTGGATCCCAGCCATGGCCTACATACCGAAGAAGAAACACAAATCTAGGGAATGTCAGTCCAAGCCTTACATCTTTATAGGATATTTGGATGGTGTTAAGGGGTATCACCTTCTAGATCCAACCACTCATGACTTATTCATTAAGAGAAGTGTCCACTTTTAAGAGAATCCTAGACTCAACACTTGGTACTTCTTCTCTCTCACTAGATATACTTCTTCATGATGATTCCTTAGACTCAGATCAGCCACAGTAGGTTCCTGAGCTAGAGACATCTTCATCTTCTTCTTCTTATTCGAGTTTAGACAATGAGGATAGTGATGTAGAGTCATCCACCTCTATTCAATTAGAGGATGAGGAGTTAGTACCTAACTCACCCACTTTCAGGCCACTTTAGGCCAGACAGACACTTGAGAGTGTTGGCACTTGGGCAGGAGATCTTGTAGATGATAGACGCACTAGGGGGGATTATTAGAGAGATCCACATGCCTTCTTTACTTTAGTTTCAAATACATAGACCTTTCAAGAGGCATCAAGGGTACCTGAGTGGGATAATGCTACAGAGGAAGAATATTCTTCCTTAATCAAAAATCACACTTGCGACTTGACTTCACTTCCTAAGGGAAAGAAAATGGTTCGATGTAGGTGGATATATCAGACCAAGTTTGTAACAGATGGGTTGGTTCATAAGTACAAGGCATGATTGGTCACTAAAGGTTTCTCATAGGTGGTAGGCATTGAATACTTAGAGACCTTTGCACCTATTGCAAAGATGAATTTTATCCGACTCACCTTGGCTATTGCCACAACACATGGTTGGGATGTGCACCAGATGGATATGAAGAGTGCCTTTCTTCACAGAGCCCTAGAGGAGGAGATCTAAATAAAGCAACCACTAGGATTTGTTCAAAATTATTTCTTAGTATGCAGACTTAGGAAATCTATCTATGGCCTCAAATAGGCCCCTCGAGCTTGGTATGCCAAGATGGATTCCTTCCTTCTCACAATGGGTTTCACTAGGTGCCATTATGACCCCAATGTCTACTTCTTATGCCATGATGATTTACTCCTAATTTTGGTTCTATATGTTGATGACCTCTTGATCACCAGGAGTTCTTCATCAGCTATTGCCATGGTGAAGGCATCTCTCTAGGATAGATTTGACATGACAGACTTAGGTTTCTTGTAATACTTCCTTGGCATCGAGATCTCACAGTCAGATTCAGGGATTTTTCTTACACAACCTAATTATGCTCTTGATTTATTGTCTTGATTTTACATGGTTGATTGCAAACCATCTCTAGCTCCCTTTCTATCAAGAGTCAAGCTTGAGGCTGACTGTTCTTCACCATTAGTTGATGCCACTTGGTATCAACAACTTGTTGGCAATCTCATCTACTTGACTCACACTAGGCCTGACATATCATATGTAATGGGACTTGTCTCCAAATTTATGCAGGAACCTCATGAGCTACATTGAAAAGTAGCTAAGAGGATTTTGCATTACATATAGGGTTCACATAGATATGGGATTTATTACAGATTTGTCATAAAGTCTGACTTGATTGGGTATACAGATTTAGACTGGGTTAGAAATTCACAGACTTGCAAGTCCACTTTTGATTATAGTTTCTCTCTAGGTTCTAGTCTTATCAGTTGGTCTAGTAAGAAGAAAAATACTATTACTATATCATCCATAGAGGTATAGTATATGGGAGCTATTAATGCAACTACTGAGGCTATTTGGAATCAAGGAATACTTTCTGAGTTTGACATTCCTATGAAGCAGCCCATCATCATTTATTGTGACAACTAGAGTACCATTTAGATTTGTAGGAATCCAATTTAGCACCAGCAGACCAAGCACATAGAGATTCACATGCATTTCATTTGGAATCTTATTCATAGTCAAGTCATTGACTTGATATTTTGCCAGTCTTCAAAGTAGGTTGTAGAAATCTCCATCGAACCTTTCACAAAGAGCAAGTTCATTCATCTATAAGCTTTTCTTGGGGTGTGGTCCACATCTATAGCAACATCATCTTTAGTGGGGGCACTAGCCTCTTCATTTATTTTATGTCTCTCTTTTGGGGGGGAGTTTTTTCCTATAGGTTTTCTCCTTTTCTCTATCTTATGGGAGATTGCATTTGTACATGGGTACCTCATCAGGCCTAGTTGCTGGGACCCATTTTATATTTCCACACTGCCCACCTAAGCTATGCTTATGGGGGGTGTTAGTGTAGGTTTTTATTTTTAACTATTATTTAATTAGGAAATATTATATATTTTTTCATACATGGAGTTTTCCTACATTTGTGGGATAGGCTAGCTTATGTGGAGATGTGTGTCATAGATGTGTCATAGGTGTCATAAGAATGTCATAAGTAACTCCTTTGACTAGCTATTCTAGGTATGGGAGTTACTTCTCTATTCTTAGCACCTTGTCACCACCTTTCATGGAGGAGTTATAGTCCATTCTTGGGGTGCTTTGACCACCTTTTGTGGAGGAGTTACTTACGTGTTCTCTAATATGTATTATTCACTTTGGCCATCTTAAGTTTATCAAATATTGGGTTTTGCTCATATTTGTCTTTTGAAAATTATCTCTTTCAGTGATTTCACTTTGATTTAGCTTCTTTTTAGTGTGCACCAGCTTCATCTCATGTGGTCACTTGACCATTGCATTTTCATTATTCAGACCTTGGCAACAACTCTGATATCAAGAACTTCATGCATCTCTACTTGGCAATCACATTTTTAAAAAAAACCTATCATAGAGTCAAGAAGGATTTTCTTTTTGGAAAGGACTCAAGGGGGATGTATAAAAATATGTGGTTGAATGTATGGTCTATTAGAAAAATAAAGGTGTAACCATTAAAACCCTAGGTCTTTTAAAACCCTTATTCATCCCTAATCAATGATGAAAAGAGGTATTTATGGATTTCATTACTAGGTTACCATGATTTGAAGGTAAATATGTTATCATGGTTGTTATGGATAGACTCAAAAAGTATGCTCATTTTTTCTTTAGCTCAACCATTGGTGGCCAATATAATAGTTTTTGCATTCCTTAATATAATTCATAAATTATAGGTACTCCCAAGATTATTGTTAGTGATCGAGACCCCATATTCACTAGTAATTTTTAGACATAATTGTTTTCATGTTTTGGAACCCAATTGGCTCATAGATCATCCTATCATCCTCAATTTTATGGATAAATTGAGGTATTCAAAAAGTGACTAGAAGGGTACCTTCATTGATTTGTGTCAGATAAATAGGATAAATGGGTTCAATGGCTACCCTTGGTTAAATGGTAGTATAATACTTCAGTGCATAATTCATTTAAAATGTATCCTTTTATGGAATTATATGGATACCATCCTCCATATCTTACTTCACCCTTGAATGCCCACTTAAATGTGCATGCAGTGGAGGAACACCTTCAACATCAATAGGAAGTCCTTGCTAGTTTGCATGAAAATTTAGCTTTGGCCCATAATCATATGAAGCAACAAGAAGATCAACACAAGAGTGAGAGACATTTTAAAATTAGTGATTGGGTATTTTTTCACTTATATCCATATAATTATATGTCCTTGAAGTAATAGAAAAAGGATAACAAGTTATCTCCAAAGTATTATGGCCATTATCATATCTTACAAAAAATTAGTAGTGTGGCCTATAAGCTAGAATTTACTCCATCCACTTGCATTCATCCAATATTTCATGTATCTTGCCTTAATAAGGCCATTAGACACAAAGTTACCACTCAAACTGAGTTACCAAAATTAGATTATGAAGGGAGGGTTATTATTGATTCTAAAGTTGACTTTTAAATGAGCACTAAGTAGCTATGATCCAGACTGATTATAGAGTATTTGATCAGATATAAGAATTTTAGTTTTGAAGATGCTACCTAGGAGGATGAATCCTTCATGCAAAAACATTCAATATTTATTCAACATTGAGGAGAACATTATTTTAAAAGGGAATATCATGCTACACCCTTAACCATTAACATTCCTATGGATATGTAAATATGACTTATGGCTTGCATAACCCTTTTGTATATTATTTTACTTTTATCTATGCATTCATATGATTAGTAGGTAAGCCTATGGGTTTTCCATGGCCTTGGTAGACTCTATATAATAGGTAGGGTTAGTTGTTCATCATCATAATAGACTATTCATTTATTATTAAAAGAATTTAAGAGGGTTCCCCCTTGAAGTGGTTTATCTATTATTCATATTTTCTACTATATATCCATATCATTGTGATATATTAATGTAATTTTACTTATTTGGTGAATTAATATCATTCCTAAGTGAAACAATCTTTGATCCTCCTTAGATAAGTAGAAGGTAGTTAGTCAATTATTAACAATATAATTATGAAAAATAACTAATAGTAATTGTTATAATTACTATTGTACCATTCATATCAGTTTGTATTAAAATAAATCATAATCATATGTTTTGAAATGAAATAATAATACTAAAAATTAAGATGTAAATTGGAAAATATAATAGTTAACTAAAATAATTTATGTATATTATCTCATAAATAAACAACTAAAAAATTGATAATCTAAATATATGCTTAAAATAAATGTTTTTTACTAAGGAAAACTCAGTATGTAACATCCTTCCCCCTTAAATAGTCATCATCCCAATCAATTTATTATAAATAACATGTTTGTAATAAGTTCAACACAATGTATTAATAAAATAAATGAGTAAAAATCCTATGAAATTACTCATAGTCCTCCTATGTGGCACTCTCTTAAGAATAATGGTCCCACTATACCATGCATTAAGACACTTCTCTATTATGAAATCTAGGCTTGCAAGTTTTAATTATTATGATTAGTTCTATTATTACCACTCATGGATTCAAAACCTATAAATCATTTAAATCAAGTACATTTGAGGGATCAACCACATACTTCTTCAAATTAGTCACATAGAAAACATTGTGAATTTTTTCTAAAGCTAGTGGCAAAGTAAGTTTGTAAGCAACAAGGTTAATCACTTCTAGGCATTCAAAGGGTTCTACATATCTAGGTTCTAATTTGGTTGATTTGCCAAATTTAATTTATTTCTTTTGTGGTTTAACATATAGAAAAAATTTGTCTCGAACTGAGAAGTAGCTTGTTGTTATTTTTAGATTGACATAAATTTTATGTCTACCATTGGCCTTAATGATTTTTTGTTTATTAGTTTCACTTTCTCTTCCATTTCAACAAGAATTTTTGACACATAAATCATTCTATCCTCTAATATGTCCCAATTGATGGGTTTTATAATTTTTTTTCCATTTAAACCTCAAATTGTGCCATTTTTAGAGTTGAAAGGTAAAAATTATTTTAGTCAATCTCAAGCAATGGAAGGTATTCATCCTACTTGTATTGTCGATCCATGTAATACATTTTCAAAAGGTCTTTCAAAACCTAATTTACCCTTTCAATTTTCCCATATGTTTCTAGATGATATGCTATACTAAAAATAAGTTGAATCTCCAAAGATGCATTTAAGGTTTACCAAAACCCAGATGTCATGTTAGGGTCTCTATATTAAATGATTTTCTTAGGAAAACCATGTAACCGACAAATTTCTTGCACAAACATTCTTGCCAGAGATGGAGCATCATCAGTTAAATTTTAGAGAATAAAATGTGCTACCTTGATGAGTTTGTCAATTTCCACCAAAATAATATCACACCTATTCCTTGGCATGGGCAACCCTTGGGCAAAGTCCATACTAATGACTTGTCATTTTCATTCTACAATGTAATGTGGGTACAACAACCCAATAATATGAACATGTTCTACTTTTACTCACTGACATTCCAAGCATTTAGACATAAAATTAGCTACATCCTTATTGCTTATTTTTTAAAAATACAAAGGTATTAGTTCTACCATGTTTTTGGCACTCTTGGGTAACCAAAATATGGAGCAAGATGCAACTCCTTAAGAATACCAAATATCAAATTTTCTCTATCTGACACATACATTATCCCATTAAACCTCAAAATCCCACCATTATCAAATTAAAAACCTTCATACATAAGGTCATGTAGATTATCTACTAGATATTTATTGATTTCCTCATAAAATCCATCTCTAGGTGAGAATACTACAACTTGATCTCAAAAGGCACTTCTGATAGTAGCCATTATTTATATGTACCTTCTATGGCTAAAAATATCTAAAATGATGTTCTCTTTGCCTTTTATATAGCTGATATAAAAATCATTATTGGATTAAAAATCTAACCAAAACCATTGTCAAGAATTTAAGTTTGGTTACATGAATATATACTCGATCCCTAAATTATCTAACTTAAATGGTTTACCCAACAAATAATGTCTCTAAACCTATAAGGCATGCACTATTATGGTCAGTTTTAAATCATGTAGAACATAATTAACCTCATAAGGCTTCATTTTTATAGACTCACATGCTATTAATGATCCTTATTGAAATAATACTCTACCTAATACATCCATAGACATGTATGTTAAAAAAATTACCATTAGGATGTGATACTCTCAAAATAAGTGCAAAAGTAAGACTCTTTTTTAGGGTCTAAAAGGCTTCTTCACACTTGTCACTCCACATAATTCTATGTTATTCTAGTTATAAAGAGGTGATGGGGTTAGTTATCTTGGATAAATTTGTTACAAATTTCCTATAATACCCTACTAAACCCATAATACTAAGCACCTCATGCACATTTTGGGTGTTGGCCATTCCATGATGGCTTTAATAGTAGCATGGTCCACCCACTGATATTCTTTCAACTAAAATAAAATAATATTCACTGAGTATTTCACTTTCCTTTGGAATAAATCACACTTAGATATATTTCCATAAAAATTATGTATCTAAAAGCATTATAAAACCAAACGTAAGTGTTCAACATGATCTTCATTACTTTTAGAGTATATCAGAATATCATCCAAGAAGATGAGTACAAAATGATATAGATAATATTTGAACACACTGTTATGAGATTCATGAATGGTGAAGGCATATTCATTAGCCCAAAAGGAATAAATTTTAATTCATAGTGCCTATACCTCATCTTGAAAGTAGTTTTAGGAATACATTCCTCCTTGATTCTCAAATAATAGTACCCTGCTCTAAGTTTAATTTTAGAAAAGATTGTTTCACCTCACATTTGATTGAAAAGATCATTAGTACATAGTAAAGGATACATATTTATGGTTTCATTATTAAAAACTATGTATTATATACAAAAATGAAGATTCCCATCCATACTCTTAATAAAAACCACTTGTGCATCCCATGGTGAAACACTTGATTAAATTAATGCTTTTGATAACATATCACGAAGTTGGGCTTTCAGTTCAACTAAGTATGTTATTATGATTATGTAGGGTGCTTTCTATTGAGGCTCAAATCCCAAAATTATGTTGATTATGAAGTTTAATTCCCTTTAGGAGGTAATCTAGGTAGGTATTCTTTAAATACATCTTGAAATTCCTGTAGAAGGGATAATCCTTAATGGTAGGTTTCTTTAGTTCTTAAAATTCATTTATCTTGACCAAAAACTCCTGAAATCATTTTCTTTGAGTCTTATTTAATCTAGGTAGGTCTTCTGGAAATACATCTTAAAATTCCTATAGAAGGGATAATCTTCAATGGTAGGTTCCTTTGGTTCTTCAACTTCATTTATCTTGACCACAAACTCCTAAAATCATTTTATTTGAGTCTTATTCAATCTTGGTAGGTTTTCTAGAAATACATCTTGAAATTCCTATATAAGGGATAATCATCAATGATAGGTTCCTTTGGTTCTTCAAATTCATTTATGTTTATGAAAAACCCCTAAAATAGTTTTCTTTGAGTATTTTTTTATTGAAACTTGGATTTAGAGTTGACTCCCCAAATCATCCAAGAATTCAAATTTATTTATGAAGCAATCTAATTTTTACTTTTGCTTCCAAAACCAATGTAATTATAAGATCAAATCATATGATCCTAGTAAAGATGCAAAAACAATACTATGGTAGTGAAATTAGGTAATTCCACCTCTACTTCTACAAGGAATTTGTCTACTTTTACCCTAGATAGATTCCCATATTGAACTTTTCATTAATTTTGCATATGCCCAACTTTCCTAGGTAATATATTAATCAAACTAGGAGAAATTAAACACTCAGTAGCATTAGTATCTATTAAATTGGAATCAAAATTATCCAAAAAAGTACTTGACACCTCGATAGGAGAGATTTGAAACTCAACTTGTCAATTATCAACTTATGCATGAATCTACAATAGAAGGTTGCCTGCTAAGAGAATGATGAAAAATGATTATTGAATTTACTACCTATCTTCCATTGAGGATAGTATTTATCATAGTTATGTCCTCCATAAATGAAAAATCAAATAGGTGGTCCTTTAATTTTAGGTTGGTTACCTCCTCTATTCCCTTACTTGAATCCATTACCTAGTTTCTTAGCCCTTGGATCATTGTTTAATCTATAATTCTGATTATTAAATATATTTTTAGAATTCCCATTATGCTTCCAATTCTTATTTTTGAAATAAGGTTTCAAGCCATTAATTTTTTTTAATACTTATAGCTGATTTCTAAAAGAAATTAGAGCTTCTACTCTTGCTTAATGACTTTATCAAAAACATGATCCATGGAACTAGGTCCATGTACATCTACCTCAAAACCATTATGTGATATTAAACCCACAGTGAACTTTATAATTTAGAAACATTCATATTTATGATATTGGGGCACATATTTGAGAAGTTTTATATAATGCTCCCAATATTCTATTATTGATAACTATCCTTGCTTTAAGTTATGAAAATCTATCAGCTTATTATCAAAGTAATTTTTTGTTAATCATCTTTCCCTAAAAAGTGTAAAAATATTATCCTAAGTGATGGTAATGGAGTCAAGACCCATTTCCACCTTATTATTAGCACATCAAGTTGTTACTTCACTAAATACTTGGAGTGATCCCCTTACTATTTGGGTCACCTTAGAGTAATTTAAACTTTTGAAATACCTCTCCATTTTTATGAGCCAAACTTTTACTCTATCTCCCAACATTGTTCTACCAAATTTATGTGGATTCACATTTTTTCATATCATGCGCAAGATTTGTAACCACTTACACTCTTGTATCTTGATACTCCTTAGCATACACATCATCTTGGTGATATTCCTAATCAACATGTTTATCTTCATTCTCAAATTTATTCTCTTTTCCATGCACTTCCTATTCCAAGACAACTACTTTATCCTAAATTTTCATCAACACTACGAGGACTTGATCAAGCTTAGTAAATTTTTATGATGCTAATTTGGTAGGATTAGGTTGTTGATCCTAATTTAAAGTTCCTTCAACATTTAACCTTCCACATGACATTTTATCCTATTAAAAATGAGAAAATTTAGGCCAAATTTTAGTATACTCATAAGTTCATAGCATTTAAACCTACCCTATGATACCACATGTTAGAACCCCTCTAGGTTCCATTAAGAAAACAACACATTTTTTTTGAATAGTTAACAATATTAACCATTTGATATTAATAAAGATTAATTAAATTTCTTAAACATTCTAAATATACCAACATAATATTCTTACTATATGTACATCATTCATATGAAATACTAATTTTATGTTTAAAATCATCCATGTACAATAGTTACATCATTCACATTATAACACTAGTCAAAACATATAAGCATTTGTTGATTTAGATATAAATGGCTCTCAATGACGTAAATATAGTAATATTATATAATAATACATAAATTTATGTTTAAAGGTACAACAATACTTTATTTCATTGTCTAAAGATAATAATGCACATCAAGAAATCCATACACAATAAATACAATGACTACTATGATACCATATAATGAATAATGAATGTTCTTTTATACTAAAACCACTGCTAATTTTATCAAATTATTAAAATAATGTCAAAATACAATAATAAAATAGTAAAAGAGAGCTTCCAGGATGTAACTCATAAAATCACATACTAGTCATGAGTATATCTCATAAATTTTTTGGCTCCAAATGTAGAGAGAGAGCATCATTTGGGTGATTTACCTTCAACCATATACCGATATTCTCTCACACACCTCCCCACTATGAGTTACCCTTACCTTCATCAAGTGGAAAAAAATGGTGATGCAAATATCAAGAACTTATCCAAATTAATGTGTTATATAATCACTATCACATGCAATAGTCATACAGACCATGTGTTACATCCTATATCTAATATGGCATCACACATGCATGTAAAATAAATAGTAAAATCGATAGAAAATGTATACAAATATAACATTATTTTTGCCTAATATTTTCATTATAATTTTTAGAACTCTAACAATGTTGGGTCATAGTCTAGGACATAATACTCTTTCCTAAATTTTTTTATCCTACACGTTAACTAATGACGAGTGATTTATGAGAAGGCCTCTTTCCTATCATCACTCATTAGGCCTTAATGTGGAGGATGACTCGTGAACAACCCACACAAAATTATCTATCCATATAAATTAATTTTAGACCAATCTAGTAACTAGACAATAATAACAAACTTTTCAAGGTATTTCAAACAAAGGTTCTAGAAGCATAATACTTTTAATGTGAAATTAAAAAATTCCAATAACAACTCAGATGCATAATTATATATCAATTAAATGAAAAAAACTTTTTAAACTATTCTTATGTACAAGTTCATTATGATACATCAAGTCACATACATTATCATAAGAAATTCCTCTCTATAGTACCTAGTTATAAAAAAAGAAATTGTGTATAAATCAAATAAACCTCATATATATTATGGCTCAATATTTATCAAATTAACAACACTTTGATACTAGGTAGGAAATACATATTATTATTTTAATTCTATTTCACTTAGGATATTTAATTTCCTTAAAAGTGATCCATCATAATCCATAGATCCCTAAAAACACTTATAATATTATAAAGGTATAAAATTTGAAATCTCCATAAACATCACAACATACCAATATAATAGATACCAATGTTTTATATTTTTAAGTCTTGTAGAATATAACAAAGGTACTATTGCATTTTATAACTATATAGATCATTAATTTAGAATTAAAGTAATTGTCGTCAAATACTCAAGGGTCCACTCTATACTAATTCCCTATTCCAAAATCAATCATGTATTTTCATTAATTCCTTTACTCATATCAAAAGACATACTTAACAATTTATAGTACATAGTGACTATATAATAATAATATGTTATGGTTTCCTCGATCGCAATAATATTGACATATATAACACTATTATAATATAAATTTTTATGTTTTTTGACAATGACAAGGATACCACTACAAATATGTGTCTATTTCATTTAGAACTTATCAACAATAACCAAACATATATATGCATTTTATTAAGATCCAAGTCTATCCTTTGCTAACTAATAGTTTTTAAAACACAATTAATGGAGACCTTAACTATATTACTATTCATACTACAATTTTGAAATCATGAAAATGGAGCTTTAAAAACACATTAAATTTTTCATTTATGCTTATCAACAATGAACAATGGTTTTGAACTCCACATGTCTTTGAAAATGTATGCTACAGGTCACATTTTGGCTTCTAAAATTGACATCATTCATATTTAGGCATGTATATGGTTACTATAACCATGTACATGTCTAAATATACAGCTTATTTTCCATATATAGACATGGTAAGTATGTTATATTTGAACCCAAGGATTTTCTAACAACTCATACATGGTGATAACACTATGTGTGTCACATTTTTTTTTGAACAAAGTCACCATTATAAACTTTTTGGTGAAATGAAACCCTCACCCCCAAGTTCATAGAGGTGATTCTACCAAAAAATATATTATATAAAATGACTAGAGGTACCTCTAAATTAGTTAATATAAACCACATACAATCATTCAATGAAAAACCTAGTTTTTGGATATTATAACCTTGTTATAAATAAAAATCATTTAACAACCTACACACACACACACACACACACACACACACACACACACACACAAGATTTAAGAAAAATCCAACTATTATTTTCCATAATCCTTGGTCCTTGATTAATAACCAAGGTTTCCTACTTATCTATCAAAAATAAGACTATAAATAAAGATTCATCAAATCATAATGACAATGAAAACCCCCAAATATATTAACTCAAATCTGTGGGCTCAATTATTTACCTAAAATGATGGAAAATTTTAGATAGTTCTCCTTGTACATATCCCTCTTCATAGTTTATTTTCTCCTACTTATTCCATTATTCTAATCCATCCTTACTTCCTTCCTATCCATTCTTTTTAACTCCAATTTTTTGCCCTAAAATATTGCATACAACCATTATTATTGTTGTTCCCTCTCATCCTAGATGCTCACCAAAAATAGTCAATGCATGCCTTATTTACAAGTAAAGTTTACTCCCTATCTCCTTTAAACAAATTCTATTAAAAAACATGCTTAATTTACCCACCAAAAACTTCACAAATATCTCATAGTTTTCTTTTACAATTTAATGCTACTAAAATTTATCCATTTGACCCATATTTACCTTAATCACCAAGAAACCTTAATATTTTTTCCATTTGACCAAACCCAAGAATAAATTAATTTAATTATTTTATAAATCATCTAATTAGGAATTTTTATATTCCCATACAATGAATTAATCAACAGGCTACCAAATAATATAATGTATACAAAAATGGGTCAAAAGTTCACTTGGAGTCCAATGACCTCCAAAATGAGTTTTTTTAACCTTTTGATATTCAAGCTAATGTTCAAGTTAAAAACCTAAATTTTAGAAGAATGGAACCTAATATTATTTAATCATGATTAATAAATAAATGTTATTGCAAGGTTATACATGCGAGCAAGCATATAATTGTGCAAACATACTACAGTGTAAAGAAAATTAGTGGTGTTACATGACACCAAATGAAGTGAAATAATTAAAATATGACTCAAAAAATAATGTATCTCAATCAAAAAATTACCAAAATAATATTTCCTTCAATAATTAATATCAAACATAATTATGCAAGTGCATGCCAATCCAAAGTGAAAACACATGACAAATAAAAATGAGGCATGCATATGTAACTATTATGGTATTTTCATACATATACCCATAAATTTCATGATCCTCCACCCTCTCCCATATTATTCTCTCCATATGTGGTGCTCGTGAGTGTGAAACAATCCTACATCCACCTCAGACAAGTAAAAGGTAGTTAATTATTAACAATATAACTACAAAATATAACTAACAACAACTGCTATAATTACCACTGTACCATCCATATTATTATTCATTGAAATAAATCATAGTCATATATTTTCAACTTAAATAGTAATACTAAAAATAAAAAATATGATAGTTTATTGAAATATCATATATATTTGATCTTATAAATAAATAACTAACAATTCAACAGTCTAAATATCTACTTAAAATAAAAGTTGTTTGCTAAGTAAAAGTTAAGATGTAATAATAACAAATGCTACACCATCATCCTCAACTACTACATGATCCTTTGAGCAGACTATTAAAAATGTGTAAGCTAAGGTTTTATAGTTATAGCATGATGATTATAGAGCTATTCATTCAATATATTATCATGCATTGCTTCATAATCCATTAGCTCTGAAGATTTTAACTTATCCCTTTCCTATGGGTTTTATAGATTCTAAAATTTTAATTTATGAACATAAAATTAGTCTATAGAAACACCTAAGGTATTTTCATGCAGCATGTTTGGACTATGCTTCTAATAATAAATTATTGACTAATTTACTTCAACTCAATCTAAAGGACTATGCTTTGTAATGGTTCTATAATATCTCCTTGCAATCACTTAAGAAATTTAATCCTTTGGCTAGTCAATTTTTAACACATTTCTTGATCAATATTAGTGAGAAAATACCTTATGATCAAATCACAAAACTTAAATAAGGATCTAATGAACTAATCAGTTACTATGTGCTTTAAAATAAGCACCCAATGAACTAATCAGTTAGTATGTGCTTTAGTATAAGACTGTACTTTCTAAGTTGACAAATCTTATGGATGAAATTGAATTACAAGGTATATTCAAGTAAATTTTGCTTTCTCCTTTCTTTAAATTCATAAATTTCATGAAATTTAAATCACTTAAATATTTATGCCATATAAAGTGAGATCAAGAAGTCAAGATCATATCTTTGAATAAGCTCAAGTATGTGCCTAATACGACAACTACAACTAATTTATTTTAAATCAAATCAAGTTACAAGGTTAAATAAAAAGATAATAATAATGAATCAAAGACAATAGTTAATGTAGTATCACAACCTATTAAACAGCTTGTCCTATCCACCACACAAAGGAGGATGTTTTCACTATTACCTCAACCTCATCATATCCTACCTTCAAAGTTAATAGAGTGTAACCTTACATATTTACATCCCCAAAAAGAGATTGATATGGGTAGACCCACACCTAAGGGATGTGACATTAATGAATATTTTGACCATAATTGATGTTTTAGAGATTTTCAAAATATATACTTCAAGCTAAATCATAAAACACATGATCTTATTGATGACAAAATTATTGAGCTTAATGAATCTATGAATGTTTCAAGATCACAACCAAATGGGAATGTAAAGTTTAATTTATTTTCCAATCCCATTCCAAATCACATGGAAATAAAAGCTAAGGATAATACTAAGGTACATATGACATACAATGCACACTATCCTCCTTTGATATATGATCACCCATTGGATGATATTATTGACACACTTATAAGCAAATTTGTAAAATGACCTAGAATAAAATTTGATGACAATGAGATTGTGGATGATAATCCTACTTATACATCATTATCTATTGAATTGTACATTGATTCATAACCTATACATAGTGTCATGTTATAATATGGTTCAAGATAAAGCATTTATATGATGGCACATATTCATACTCTTTAATATATAAATAAGGTTTCAATGGATACAACACAGATAGTGAAAGGATTAAATGATAAAGAAGAAAACCCCTTGAGATGCATTATGATACCTATTGATAAATGCCTTGTAGTAATTAATACATTATTCTTATTATTTTTAAGCACATGAGTATTTGACATGTTTATAGAATTACCTTGGATACATAAAATTCATACAATACCATCTCCATTACATAGATGTGTCAAATATATACATTATAGTTAGGTGGTCACATTCTTGGGTGTTCCATATGAGTATCCTATTTATCTAGAGACATTTACTCCTCCAATCCCACCACCAGTGTAGTTTGTTAATTCGCTTATGGTTAATCCCACTACCTACTATGGTTCATTCTACATAGACAATTCAAAGGAAAATAGTTGAATTTATTAAATGAACAATACTTCAATGCCCATTACATAAGTGTTTAACCCTAAAATAGATATAGATTATTAAATGGGTATATAGAAGTAAAATGGAAAAAGCATGATAATCATATCTATAACATGCCTATTAGATGCTAAACTCAAATATAAGCATATACTAAATTTATTATGTTGAGATAATATAAATATGGAGATTACAACTATGATAAATATATAAATGACAAAGAAATGAATAAATTATCTTATTATAATGCTAATGTAGTTTTGGATCTAGATCAAGATGAAAACAAGTGGGAAGGAGATAGTGGAATAATCATCAGATACTAGATTTGACACCTATGGTTCTCTAGACAATAATGTCATCTTGGGATGGTTAGATTGATGTTATTATCTGAGTTTGATGGTAGTCTCTTTATATATATATATATATATATATATATATATATATATATATATATATATATATATATATATATATATATACTAAAAAAGGATGTGACCACTATGGCCTTTACCTATAAATGATATGGTGATTTAACCTTTTAGGGTTTTATAATGAAAATATTATGTTGGATTAAAGGGTTAAGATGCTTAAATTAGTTAAATAAATATAAAATAATTAAGTAATATTTTTTTGTGATTTTAACCTTGTTTTAATTTATAATAATAACAATAAATAGGCATAAACAGAGACTTATTTGAAACTTAATTGTCACAAGTGATCTGGGTTCTGAATGTTGAGATCTAAGTAGTAGTTTGTGTTGTCAATAGGATTTTGATGTTCATCTATTCATTGGAAAATATCACCTAGCATGGATAATAATTCCATTTGTGTGTAGTGTATTCAATGTGGCACTAATGTCCCTTTTGTAGGATTATTTATATTCTTGTGATCACTTATGCCTATGTCTATATGTCCTATTCTTATGTGATTAAAACCTAAAGCTTTGTGTTGTGTTTGTAAAACCTAATTTAATGTGAAAAATCTCATATCCTTACAAGCATGTCATGAGGAATAATTTTGTGTGTGTTAGTATGATGGAATAGACATCTTTAACACCTTAGTATGCATAAAGTTGCCTACATACCAATACTTTGAAGAAGGATCAAGACTAATATAGTTTTTCCACCTAGTGATTGATGCAAGTGAAAGAGAATGCTAGAATGAGAGTGGTCTTGGATGCCTTGAACGTGATTGAGATTTGAAATGATTGAAAACTAAGCTTAGGTCTACTGTAGATGGTAGTATGTAAAAATTAGGTCATAATATGGATCAAATACCTAGATTTTTCAAAACTTCATCTTTAGTTTGAATATTTTTTGCATCTATTTTCCATCTAATGAATAGAGTGGATTAAACTTATATTTATAGAGTTCTGTTGCTTGTGTAGATTAGAAAATGATCTTAGGATGACCTTAAGAGGGGCACACATTTGAAAAACTATCCATTTAGAAGAGGTATGGATAATGACATAGTAACACATAGTTGGGGACACTAACACCATGTGGATGTAGTATCCCAAATGTGGTGCTAATGTACTCTTTGTTGATTACTAAGAAATTTGGATTGGGAGTCTGAGATGACAATTATGGGACTATGTTTGACTGATTGTAGGTGATTTTTGTCTAATGAATGATTGGAAAATTAAGTCTAATTCTTAATGATAGGTCTATGGATAGCCTAGGAATAGGTTAAATCAAGAGACACTCTTAGCATCCAATTACCACTTTTAAGAGATTACATTTCCCCCCTTATGCTAGTAATGTAGTAAAGCAAAATGACTAGAATAAATGAAAAATAAGCATACTTGGACTTAACTTGGAAGTGAATCATGTCTAGCTAAGTTTTGATAATGCAAATATGGGTCTACATATGTGGAACATGATCTAAAGCAATGTTCTATAATGAAACATACAAAAATTAGTCCTTACTTAAGCGATGATCAAAAGTAAAAGACTATGTTGAAATGAAATATTTAAGTAAAAATGAGTCAAGAGAGAGAAAACTAACAAATAAACTTCATTGGGTATATAAACTAATGCATGAACCTAGTTTAAACCTGTGTGTGTGTGTGTGTGTGTGTGTGTGTGTGTGTGTGTGTGTGTGCGTGCGCATGCACACATAGTGATCATATCATTAAATAGTTTAAACTAAGTTGATGGCTTACTTAATCCTCATATAGGTTGCTCAATAACTCAATCTAGTTTTAACTCTATCATTTCCCACCCCTACTCGGTGGATCCTGATCTCTATGAATATCTTGGATAAGATTGTAAGTGTGCCTAACCTTCTCATGTATGTGGCTCAAGAATTTATGTAAGCCATGAATACATCATTGCCCACTTATGTAAAGTAGATGCATCTATAATTATACTACACAAAGTGATAAAAGTATCTAACTAAGTAAATCTAATTATGTATTTAGCTCTACAACCACTCAAGTATATTAGGAAGCTCTAGGCCACTTAGGAATACTAACCACTATAGATGAAGTAAGGCATGAATCTAGAGATAACCTAGAATGTGATAGAAAATGTATACAACATAGAGAATGACTTGAAATTTTTCATTCCATCTAATCAACATGCTTGAAGCTAAGTATAAGGAAACTATGTGCCATGCACATGCCACCAATATAGTATATGAGTATATTAAATCTAAACCAATCATGTAATAGCTAAGCCTATGTAACTAAATCTAAATGTATGAGTGATCATTCCATACATGATGTCCCAAAATATAAGCAATTGGTATGAATATGAGATAAAATGAATGTATCTAAGATAAATATGAACATAACTACCAAACCTATGATTATATCTATGAAAATATATATTGTACCTAATATACTAGTCTGAATGATGTAGACTATCCTGAAGCTAGGGTTACTAGATAATAGTGCTCTATGACACTAGTATCCAAAGTTTGGGTGTTAATGAGTACCTAGTCTGATTTCTAAGTGATCTATACTAAATTATAAATATATATTATTTTATGTATTTGTCTTGAGTCTTATGTCTAAAACTGATCTTATGTGATGACATGTATATGAAAAAATCAATGTGGGAGACTAATCTCTATGATAAACCCCTATGAATGCCCCCTATTTTGAGGGTATCTATAAAACTTATGTAATAACTACCCTTTAAAGAAGTAACTTTGTAAAATGTGTTAGTTGGAGCATGTGCATGATATTCTAATATAATGTGAAAATATAACATCAAAATGTATATGTATCTAAGCATAAATAGGAGATGTAAGATGTATGTTGTAATATAGCATTGCACAAGGGTGTTAAGATAGATGTAATAAATGTATAACATCAAATCTAAGTAACTACCTAGGGGCATGGGGCATGATCTCCATCAAGGATCCAAAGTGGGATATGTAGATGCATGATATCTCTCATGGCATCAAAAACTAATTTTTGTGTGAAAATAAATTACTAGTGTTATGTTGTAGAAGCATACAAGGAAACAAGCATACAAGCGCATGAGGCACACAAAAGGTAGGCCAAAGGGACACAATAAAAGTGATATGGGCACATGTCACTAAATATTATATTGAAGAGATACAAGGACATGTTCAAATGTCCACATATGCAATAAAAATATAATTTGGTGTAATCACATAGAAATACATGTTGAAATGTTTTCATATAAAAGAAAGAAAGCAAACACAAGGTACATGGGCACATGTCCAAGGTAAAAAAAATAGAGAAGTGGCATAAAATCCAAATAACAATGGCATATTCAAATGCCCTTGAATATGGAAGAAGCATATGAAACACAATCAAGTCTAATCTAGGAACGAGAAATCAAAGGATGCACAACTGTGTAGTAAAAATCTATGTAGATGCTAGGATGCATATATATGGAGTCTAACTAGTGATAGTTGGAAAAAAATATGAGTAATGAGGAGAAATGTTCAATGTCAAGATAAATCAATGCATAAACTATAATGTATATTATGTAAAGATAAAATTTGGTAGTAGTAACTATGTATGAGATGCCCCCAAGTGGGTAGATGTATCAATTGTATAAACCTAGATTAGTGTAAATGCCCCCAATGGGTATAGGATAACTAGTCTAGATTAATGTAGTGGATTAGATTCCTATCTATAATCGGCAAGCACTCAAAAAGAACAAGTTAAACATATATGTATGATAAAACTAACTATACTAGATAAATAATAATCTGTAATATCTGGCAAGTACTAAAAATGTAAACATAATAATGCATACAATCCGTAAAATTTTGTTTTTTTGAAATATTTGAATGTTTTTGTATATTGAAATGTTTTATTTTATTGAGTATAATCTATTTAAAATAAAATGAAAATAAACTATGTACAAGGAGTGAGAGAGAGAGAAAGAAGTATGTACAAGGGTAGAAACCATATTAACTAATGAGTCTTATGGAAGACTCACCATCATCGTGACCTATTTTAAAAATGGGAACTATGATCATACATGTAGTGTGAAAGGGAAAATATGAGCACATTATTTGTTTTGTTATATAATCTAAATCTAAAACTACGTTAGTAGTGATACTATAATGTTATGGCATTGACTATGATGCCCTATGAATTATAGAGGTCTTATGGACCCATATGGTAGAAGTAGAAGTTGTTGGTGATGTAGGTGACCTATATTTAGAACCCTTAAACCATAATATAACTTATCTTGGTATAAATAGAGTAAAGGAAGTTCCTCTATAATATATGACATATCTCTGATGCAATGGTCTCTTTAGTAATGGTCTCTGAGGGAGAGTATGTGTTCATGTAGATACTATAAAAGTAGACCTGGTATACTCTAAGGACTATTAAACATTGTGATGTATGAATAAGAGATGTAATGTTTAATGTAATTAATAAATATGAAATATTTTGTAATGCTAGAAATATAACTAGTGTCACTGCTAGAACTATAGCTAGAACTTGTGGGATGGGAAGAGGATACTCATATGGGACACACTTAATATTAACCACATGATTATCACATATATACTTTAGGAATTGGTGTACTATATATGGGATGATTCAAAGATTATTTAACCATGTCTTGCCTAATAATATGTCAAATACACCTATAGTAGGTACTATTAGGAATCAAGTGGTTATGTGTGTTGGTCTAACCTATAATGGAAGGAAAATATCCCTGATGGAGATCTAAACAATGGAACCACTATGTTGGAAGTATCTACTAAGAGTATGGGATGAATTAGTATATAATAATGGACATTTAATTCCAAAATAATGCCATCATTCATCAACTTGATCTAACAACATAAACATGAAAACACATACGTCTAAAGCATGAATAAGGTCATACATCACATCAACACAATATCTACATGGGAAACCCTTTTGGGGAATAAAACCCACTAAACCTTGTAAGATGGAATATAGTCCTATAAAGACCAGATCTAAATTAGACCAGCTACAACTGATCAAGGAACTATAATCTCTAATTTAATGAGACTAGAATCCCATAAGGTGATACCACACCTATGTAGTTGAGTTGCAACAAAAACTAGAGCTTTAACAAGTTTTACCTTGTAAGGAGGATAAAAACACCTTAGAATCTAATCTAGCACAACAATACCTATGAACACATCAAAATTTTAATTGATGTCCTTAACACTTGATGATGGACCTCTGATTATCACTCTTCACCTTCTCAGCAACAATTCTATCACCACATAAAAAACATGACCAAATGGTCATACACAAAGACCTCAATCTAATCTACTAAAAAATCCATCCATTGATCACTCTTAATCAATTCTCCCTATTAGATAAATCACATTACATACTTGAACCAATACATAAATATCAATTATGACACATTGCATATCCTAACTATCCCCACTCTTCAACTCTTCACTCACACTCAATATTCAAACCCATAAAAACATTATTATGACATTATAAATATAACCTAAAGGTAATACACACCATCATAAACCTGATTTTACCTTCAACCCATCCACTTAGCACACACAACCATCACCTTTCCTTCTCTCACCACACACACTCTCACAAATAGCGTCTTGAGTATACTCACTCATTTTACCTCTTTTAGGATTATTAGGTCCAATGGCCTATGTGATTACCTTCATCAACTTGATAAAATAAAAATATTTGGTCCTATTCAATCTCTATAAGCCCTCACTAACCTATAACTTCTCTTTTAAAGGTTCTCACCTTCACTTGGCTCCTCATACACAAGCCTCTCTCACAAGTCTAGAAACCAACATATGGTTTCACTATTTATAGAGTAATCATGATCATAAATTCCACAAAATTTCCTTTTCATCCATTAGGCATGACTTAAACCTTAAGACATATATCATATAAATACACAACTCAATATAATATTCATATATCAACCATAGCATCTATGGATCACCCTTAAGCAACTACACTATTTAATAAGGCCCTTGTAGCTCTTATAGGTCTCATGGAGACCTATTCACACATTTATCACATAAATTATAAATAAAATAACATAATACTAATCTCAAAATTATAGGTCCAGACTAATGACCCATTAGTCATCCTCAAATGCTTATAGTCATCATTTCACTCTTATATGGAAGCTCAATCAACATTTTCTACACATACTCACCATGAACGAATACATAGTTGACTTATAATAATTTTTTCATACTATACATGATTTTTTAATATTAATAATTCACATACATTATCCTCATGGAGCTTACAACACTCCCCAATAGTTAATTCATCAAGAAACATTGAAACAACATCTACATAAGCTCAATTATCCTTCTCAGGTCACTTTCAAAATAATCATGAACACATAGTCAAATTTTAACCATAATATAATTGACTATACACACTTAAAAATATTCAAATAAATATTTACAAATGTGCTTTGGATTCTTCTACATATTTTCTTTTTATACCATGGGTAAATTCTCCTTGTATCAAAAGATATGGCCAAAATACAGAGCAATTTATTTTTATTCTGTTAAATTCAAATATTCAAATGCAAAGGGTCATAGTTAAACCTAAAACACCATGCTTGCGTCTCATTTCCTCACTTCTTATATTAAACATACATAATCAATCTTCTTGTAAGGAATTCAACCTTTACCTTTCAACACTCATCATTAAATTTTCATCTTGATTCTTTAACTTAATGTGCTCCATTGATCTCTTATACATAACTCAATATTTATCTCTTCTTATTGTTAAACAATGAACACTTTTCATCATCTCAATTATTCCAAACATCTTCTAATGAATATGCTCTTATTTATTCTTCTAAATGAACCATAGGAGCTCTTAATGTTTAAATAACACTTCTCATTTTATAATTTAGAAAATTCAAGGCATGAGTTGTAAGTTTCACCAATCTAGTTTCTTATGGTGAAATAGAGATAGATACAAATAAATCATTCCAAAATATTTATAGAAATTGGTGGTTGGGAACCACCTTGGCCCATTCTTCATGAATTGCTAAGAATCTATGCTAATACTTAGTGAATTATAGTCCATATTTAAGATACATACTAATCTAAGTGGATATTTATAATGAAGCTAAAACTAAAGTGATCTTGGACTAAAAAGGAGCAAAGAGAAGGAAAAGGTAGAAAATAAAAGAGTGATTTCCAATTTTAGCCTTAAACATTATGACAAAGCACCAATTTCAACTGAGTATGCATTTAAACCAATATATAATGTAAAATAACCTAGGCTCAAATTCCACTATATACAAGGCCAATTTCAAAGGATAGTTTGAAGAATCATAAGCAAGAACCAGTTCTTATTTAATTATTTACTACTATTATCAAATAACACATGCACATCTGAAAATAAAGTATAATAAAAATGAAGGAGAACCAAAGATATTTTAGCTAATCTAGCATTTTTTCACAAATTAGAAACCTTGTGATTATAAGGATACCACTCAAAAGTCTAAGACACCATTCAAATTCAAGACCATAACTAACAATTGAGAGAAAAACTAAAATGACAATTAACACATCAAACATTGACAATCCTTGAAGAATTCCTTTGATTATATGTATTGCTTCAAAATTTACAAAGTTACTCAAAAATCTCTCCAACTTTTTACAACTAGTAATACATGCCTTTATATAAATATCAGGTAGTATACCAGTCAGTTACAAAATAAAGGTTTACAAAGATAAGGATAGTCATCTATACAAGCTCAAAAATACACATGCTTTTCACAATCATACTAACCTAGAGGCAAATATGCTAACAAAATAGCATATGCTTTTACAATGGAATATTCTATTTCAAAAGTTACAAAACTCTACAAAATAGAATATTGCTCAATTTGCCAGTGGGCCTTCAACTTGTTATTGTTAGAGGATGGTCATGACTTTATTCATCAACTAGCTCTAGTTCCACTATAGGCTTTAGGAGACACTCCCCATCTTCATTTTCTAGGTCATTGAACTCCCTATCATTCCCATCCATGGCTTCTTTAATACTCCTAGCTTCATTTATTGTTTCCCTACCATTAAATATCATGTCTAAGATTTTACTATTTTGGCCCTAGATTTACCTTGGCTCTTCACTTTGATTTCTTGGGTTACCAAATTATTACTATGTTTGAATTATTCATCACTTATCATCCTAAGGATAATGGGATATGTAAGATCTATAAGGATAGTTCTAAGGATTTATTCAACTATTAAAATTATCTCTTTATCATCATTCAAGAGTCTTTCCACATTACTATGCTAAGCACTCAAATTATGCACCTTATCCACCACAATTCATAAGATTGCACCTAAGTGTCCCAAATTTATGGTCTTAAAGTTTTGGATCTACTTATTTGATTGAATATTGAGGAGTTGGGATATTTTGTCTTTTAAGGTTTATCACTGGGTGACTAAACTCCTAGCTAGTACACACTACCCCTCTAATGCACTTTGCCTCAATTTCATTAACTTGAGTAATTCAAACATGTCATTGAATGACTCATAAAACATATTGGTCATTACCTCAAGCATTGCTAAAATCACCTGTGTTTAAAAATTTTCCTTTTACTTTTGCAAATTTAGGGTCCTCTGCTTCAAGCTTTAGACTCTAGTTTTAGCTTGTGTAGATTGGGTTGCAATTAGAATTTCCACATCCTCTTCATGAATGGCTACCTCACCAAGTTTCTAGCCTCCTACAAGAGTTAAACCTGTAAAGGTTTCCACCTTCTAAAATGTTAATTCCTCTATTCTAACCACTTCTATTCTGGTTGTTATTCTCTCTAACCCAACTATTTTAGGGTTAAAATAGATGGTAGTAACTCACTCCTACAATTTGGGAGGTTCAAGGACCTCCCCACCTAAGCCACTATATGCTCTTAGATCATCCATCTTCTTTCCTTTTGGTCCTTGAATGACCACAATTCTACTTTTTTCCTGCTCTTTTACCATAGTCATTATCCATGGCTTCATGTCATCTTGAATCTTAATGTCAACAACTCTTGTCATAGCCCATGAATGTGAATGATGGGATCTTTTGCAGTTTCCCATAAATGAACCAGTCAGGTATGACTGGTCCATGAATAGGGAATTCATCACTGAACAAATTTACCTCTCTTATGGGGTGAGGATAATCAACCTTGGTCTTTTTCTCAGTCCCATAGGAACTAATGCTAACTCTAATTTCCTCTTCTTTGTGGATGCCATAGGGACAAACTCTTTTTCTTTATCTTCCTTAGGATCTACCTCCCTGTCTATGTCACAAGCCTCTACAAGATCCTTTAGGTCACCCTCATGTGTCTCTTCTAGTTCCAAGGCAATCATGTCCAAATATTACACTTAACAAGGTGGCTTTTATGGGAGTGTTGATGATGAGGGTCATTCCCTAGGCCTCTATTTGAATTTCACATCTCCCTCTTTTTGCTTACCCTCACCTTTTTCATCTTTGCCTTGCACACATTGATTTTTCTTAGGCTACTCTTGTGGCTATGGTTATTCTACCTGGGGTGTACTGGATGGAATTAGAAACAAATGATATTGTGAAGGATGCATTTACCATATTTCCCTAAATGGTTTGTCATATTTGATTATCATGTGTTCCATCTTGATGTTGTGACCTTGAATCCTAGTCAACACTTCATATTTATTAGCTTTGATGTACATGGTGTTATGAATACCAAGTTGATGTACATATTCAATCTTTGGGAGCTTCTTGTCTTTCAAGTGGCTGGCCACTATACCCTTAAGATCCCACATCTTAGCTTCATCCAGTTGAAAACCAAATGAATCTTGGTGTCTGGCCATGGTCTCAACTTATTTCCAGCCTTATAGTATGGTCTTTCCAATGATTAGGGGAAAGGGGTGGACAAGACCTTTCTTATTTTCTTTACATACTTAGGCTTTGGGAGCTCCTTGTCTTTCAAGTGGCTAGCCACTATACCCTTAAGATCCCACATCTTAAGTTTATCTAGATAAAACCCAAATGAATCTAGGTATCTAGCCATGGTCTCAACTTGTTTCCAATCCTATAGTATGGTCTTTTTAATTATCAAGGGAAAGGTGTGTTGAAGACCTTTCATATTTTCTTTAAAAGTGCCATTAATTCCATGTAGGAACTAGAAAGCAATTTCTTGCTTGACCAACTTGCTAGGAACATAAAGTGGCAACCTATAAGGCTAGGACATGATTCCCTTTGATCCTAATGACTGTACAATTAAGGTAATACTAGATGTCACCCATTAATTCAATATACTTTTTGATTATGGGTTGGACCCTAGGTATAGAAACACCTATGATGGCCTCAACTATGGATGGATACATGAAATCATAAATGAACTACATGTGGTTCCTGTATTTGAAAATATGAAATTTGGAGTAATGGTGTGAAATAGTGGGTTTTTTATTTGGGGACCATTTCATAATCCATGGGAAAGTAATAAAGGTTAGGAGGGCATCTATTAGATATGAAATCATATATAATTTCTTAGATGTCTTCCTTTTTATATCACTGAATTGCTTGATGAGGAAGACACTAATTAAATATTCTATTGGAGGGGTGAGTTTCTCTTCAACCATGAAGTGCATGTATGGGACCCAGAGTTTATTCACATAGGCGGTTGAAGGGGCACCAAAATCTTGGTTCAATAGGGTCATTATTACCCTAATGCCTTTCATGGATTAGATGATATGGATCTTTCCCTTGAAGTCTCTAAAGACATGGGGTCCTTGATGTAAACCAAGGTCTTAGGATAAACTCTAGGTCATGCTTGGAGGTCCACTCCTTGATTTTAGATAAATCTACATAGGGAGTGGGAAGCTTGTAATACCCCTCAAATTATATGGTAGAAACATATGCTACCCTTTTCAATTTTCCTTCCCTAATGATCCATTTATTATCAATTCTATAGTCAACAAAAATAAGGGCAAGGACATCAATGTAATACATTACCTCAGGTTTTATTGTAGCATGGTGGAGGCCTACCATATAAACAACAATAAAGTCATAATATCTATGTCTCATTATAGCAATCTTTTATCCTTATTTTTTATTTGGCTTCAATTTTTTGATTATGAAAAAGAGCTTGGATGAATTACACACATTTAGAGAATTCAATGCTATAGTATCCAATTTCGTTATCCTTGAAGATCCTACCTTCATTATACATTGATAAGTAAAACTCAGTCTCCTCCTTTAGTTATTTTCTAAGTGCTATGATTACCTCTATTTCTATGAATTTGTTTATATTGGTATCAAATGGTCTTTATGAAAGCCCTCTTGTCCTCAAATACATTAGTCATCTCCTTTGGATTGAATGGTGTCCAACTTAATATAATTGAGTTATTTTTATGTAGGGTTTAGGGTTTTTAGAGATTTAATAGCATGAAATACCTAGAGTCTCACTTATACATGCCTTAGATTTTATTTAGACATTTGAATTTAAACCATTACATTTTAAAGCCCATAAGATCTTATATTTTGTCCTTTTGTGCTTACATGCTGCCCATGTTGGATTGGTTTGGATCTTTCATGGAATTTTTCATAAATTCCTTTTAAAAACTATCCATTGGAATTTACCAATTCCCTTTTTATTTCACTCCTTTAGATTAAAATCTATGATTACCATGATTCTTTGATCAGAATCTAGGTCCTTACCCATGATTGGTTCCTTTTATTGCAAACCCCCTTGGTAGTGACACTTGGAATCTTTATGTGCTTCTCTATGCTTCAAATCCTAGGTCATTCACTTGCCAAATGAGCATTGACCACATGGTAAGATTGTGATATTTTTGAAAAGGCATGAGTGTCCTTGCATCATTAGATTGAAATCTAGTGACAAATCACAAACCATCAGATCATCTTGTCAGCTCTACCTTGAATGCACTTTCACCATGCATTGATTTCATGGGATCTTGGGGCCTCATTGAAAATTATTTGGGTGCCTTCATGTCATTCGATCATAATCCAATGATAAATCACATGCTATTGATCTAAAGAGATGCTTAAAAATTAATTTAGTGTATAGGCTTAAGTCCCTTAGGCTAAGGTTTGTTTCGATTATTAAGCATGAAATAAACCTTAGGCTAAGGGGTTTATGCCTAAAATTTTGATCTATATTTAATGGGGACATGGCTCAAATATTCTAGGATAATGTTTATATTGTGTTTAACAAACATAATATAAACATTGGTCTATAATATTTATGCTAAGGCTTATAAAATATGCTCAAAAGAATCAACATGACACAGGATTTTATCGCATTAACAAAACAGATAAAAACCTTTAGATAGATGCATTTGGTCTAAATTTTATTCTACAAGGACTCTCTTTTAAAAATAAGACTTATTATAAGTCTATAATTTAAGGTTCATGATGTTTGAATAAAATGTCAATGGGACCTTAAAGTATAGAATTAGACTAGGTCTATTTTTCATAATTAAATTACAAAACCCTTTCCAAAATTTTCAATTTTAAGACTCTTAGTATTTGAGTATTTTTCGAGCACTTCCCTTACCTTGTAAAGCCACTTCTAAGCCTTCCATCAAGGTTTTGGAGTGAATTTTGACCCAAATCATGATAATTCATTAGTTTAAAGTTGATAGTCATGTGGACATCAAATGTGCCCTTGTAGGCATCAAATGATGGTCATGTAAATTTCAATTTTAAGCTAGTGAAGTTTTTAATTTGATGGGCCTAAAGTTAATGCTTGCATGGATTTCAAATGATGGTCACATAAACATCAATTTTAATCTTGTCAAATTATTATGACACAATGTGAGAATGAACCTTGGCACATCAATGGGATCTCCTAGGATCTTGGACTACGTTCACTCCATCAAATCAAAATTAGTGATGAAGTGTCAGCCATAAGATCATGATCTAGGAGATTATTTGTGATCAGTTGTTTCTATCAAGTGGGTCCTTTTTCTTTTAATCCTAAAATGTAAGGATGCCATGTGTTGATCATTCAGGTCTTTCGTGGGCTTTTGACTTTTCAACTATGGCTCACACCATTCGATCGAGTCTTCCTGAGCAAGTGAGAAGCATTCATCATGATCTGAGGGATCAAATGTGATTGGTACAATGGGATATATGTGGGATTATATAAATTTCATCATTTCATTCTATTAAAAGTCGTGATGAAGCATGAACCATTGGATCACCAAAGATGCAAGTTGTTTAAATCAAAGTTTGGGTTTTCCTCACTCCATTGGATCAAATGCCATGGTAAAGAATGAGTCATTGGATCCTAAAAGATACAAGTTAGTTAAGTTAGGACCCTAAAGGTGTAAAATAATTAGGCTTAAGGTGTTAATACTAAGGTCTCACTCATATTAATCAATATGTTAGGGCCTTAGGATTAGAACCTTAGGCTAAGGTATAAGTGAGGGATCAATCTAACATAAAAAGGGGACTTAAGGAATTAGAATTAGGATAAAGTGTTAAGACTAAGGTCTCATTAGTATTAATAAATACTATGGGGCCTTAGGGTTAAAGTCTTAGGCTAAGTTAGGAGGTATTAAAAGGACCTTGCAAAATGAATAACTAATTAGGCATATAGAAGAACCTTTAAAGGGGGAATATAACAAAGGGGACCAAGCATTTTAAGTCAAGTTTTAGCTATGTTAAAAAAACATGAATAAGATTAAAACATGAGCCTTATATTTATGTCCAAAATGGATTTTAAAATGATTCCTTCCAATCTAATTTCTAGCAACATTCAAATCTAAATTGAGGGTTTTCCCAAGGTTTAAGGACATGAATTTCCTAGGAACAATAGCATGGAACCTATGACTAAAAGATACAAAGAACATTTATTATCATGGTTGGTCCAAATTAAAGCAAAAAAAAACCAATTAGGCCTAATTTTAACAAAGTGAATGATATTCAGACTCTATAAATGACCTTAATATGCTAAACTCCATGTTCAAACCTCAGTGTTTCTCAAGGGTCCCAATTTTTGCAAAAAAATGGGGGTATGTTGGCCCCGAAAAATGGTGAAACATGGGGGAAGCATAAAATATATGTTACAATCTAGAGACTCTAATTTAAAAAAATAATTAGGTCATTCACTTCATTTGATCAAAACCCTCACCTAGACTAGATTATGGTTAAAATAAACCTTGCATTTGCAGACTTAGGGTTAAACACCTGATGTCTGATCGAATGATCTGATTATTTTTGTTGAAGTGTATAAATCATCATGTTTATATCCCAAATGTATAATTAATGTCATGTTATATACATTATCTCTACCATGATTATCAATTGTAAAATTACATGTTATATCATGGTTAATGTATGCTTGAATAAATAAAAAACTTCCCAGTTTCAAGTCCTTAATCACTAATACCTAACTTGTATAATGTATGGGTATTCATTACACACCATGATTTTAGCTTAGGGAAGGCTTGGGCATTGCTCTAGTGCTTGCTAGGTATCCATAACCTTGAAAAAGATGCCTCTAGCTTCACTCAAGGCCTTGTGTCATTACCAACAAGGTGATCATAGCCCTCGTGGAGATTACCAAAATCACCTATGCCTAAAATCTTTTGATTTTACATTGTATCCTTATTTTTTGTATTTTCTTAGATCGTTATGCTTTTAACAGGGTTAGGAACCAAGGTAGTTGGTCTTGGGATTTGGTCAAGTGTTTGAATATTTTTGGAAAATCACTTATGGATGCAACTTTACTCTAGGCAAGGATATTGATTTAGTGTTAGTATGGGTATACCATGATAATTTGAGTTTTTTCCATTTAATTGTAAGTTTTCTTAGAACTATCTTTAGGTCAAGATGATGGTTAGGTTATTATGTAATGATTGTCCTTTCTATTGGTCTTCACTATCTTCTCCATGCTATAACATTATGCTTTACATTTCAAAACCATGGTAATCCTATACATGGGGCTTCATTCCTACATTTATGAAATTTGGGAACTTTCAAGAAAACTTCATAACTTTGAGTTTAGTATTGTCCAAGAGGACTTATTAGAACTAAGGAACAAAGCAACAAGAAATAAAAACACAACAAAATTTAGGAAAGAAATATAATAAGGAAAACAAATAAATACACACATGTTTATATACAAATAAGGGATAGGAAGGAAAGAACTAAAAGGAAACTAGCTAGCCTAGCTACTCTAAACCTAATCATATTATAATTTACTCCATGAAGACCTCCAAAGGAGTAGTAGAGAAGTAGTGCTTTAAGTATTTACCATTGGCAGGAAATGTAAACTCTACTCCTTATATATCTTTGATCTTGAAGTTATTGTTACCCAATGTTTCTACAGTTTGGTATAGGCCAATCCACAAGGGTGTGAATTTACCATGTTTACCCTTAGGATCAAATGCCTTGTCCCAAAGGAGAACTAGGTCTCCCTATTTTAACACCTTGATCTTATAAATTTTATCAAACCATCTCTTGACTATGGTTTGATTCCTACTAAAATAAATAAAGGCTTTCTCTCTTGCATCTTCTATCTAAATAATGTCTAACAATCTAGAGTTGGCAAGCTCTTGGTTTTCTTTCATATATTCCTACATAAATCTATATGTAGGAAATTTGAGAGTAAAGGGAAAGATGTGTTATTTCCCATACACCAATAGAAATGGTGAAGATCTTAAGGCTTGTTTGATTCTTACCCTATCATCCCATAGTGTGAACTTAAAGAGCATATACCAAGTCCTAGGTTTATATTTAGTATATTTCTTAATTGTCTTCATTAGGTTTTTATTTGTTGACTTAGAGAATCCATTCCCTAGGGATAATGGTTGGATTCAAACTTGAGAGTGATTCCATTATCACAAGCCCATTCATTCATCTCTATAGACATGAATGAAAACCCATTATCACACACTAGAGAGACTGGGGTTCCAAACCTAATATATATGTTTTCTTCTAAGAAGTTGATCACTTGTTTAGTCCTACATTGTTTATTGGTTGTAGCTTAAGTCCACCTTATATAATAGTCTATGGTAGTAAATACATACTTGTGACCTTTAGATGAGCTGGGGTTGATTACCTAGACAAAGTCTAACCCCCATTAAGCAAAAGGTTTGTCAATTATTACTAGTTTCAAACTCATTATTGCTTCTAGATATTTGGTGCTAAAGATCTAACATGAGTGATATTCCCTCACATTTTTTTGAGCATACTTAAAAATAGTTGGCCAATAATAGCTAACTCTAATAATTTTATGGGCTATGATCTTCTTATATGGATGTCCACTACCCAACTTTTCATGGAAGGTCCTTATGATTTGGGTGGATTCTTCTCATAAGACACATATCAAATAAATACCTTAAAAATTTATCTTATATAAGATGCCATTCTTGATCAAGTAGTGGGTTGCCTTCAATATTTGATTCCTATTTTACTCCCTAGATAGACTTGTAGGATAAGTACCATTAATTAGCAAGTGTATATTGAATCATACCATTCACTAGCTTGAAAGTTTTATTGATTTACTTACATAATAATTAGCCTAGGGTTAGTAGTATCAATCATATAGATCAAGCCTTGGCACCTTACCAATTTATTTTTCATCTCTAAGTCATATTCCTACAAAACTAATATCCACTTACCTCTACATTCTCCAAGATCATTATAACTTAGCATAAGTTTGGTGGTATGTCTAGGTAAGATATCATGTACTTTATTTCTAAGGATATAATACCTAAATTTCTTAACTACCTTAACTAATGCATATTCATGATTATCAATCAATGAATAATTTAAATTAGCATTCTTAAAATTGGTGCTGATAAAAGTAATTAGGTGGTCACACCCTTCCTTTTTATGAGTTAACACTATAGCCATAGTGTGATTTGATGCAAAGGAATAGAGGTATAAATCCCTCAAAAGTTAGGACTTATGAGGATTGGATCCTGGATAATGGCCTTCTTGATATCATTCAATGAATTTCTAGAATCTTCATTCCATGTGACCTTGGCATCCTTTTTCAACATGTTATTCAATGGCTTAACAATTTTTGTAAAACTAGAAATAAACTTTCTTACAAAATTTATTTTACCAAATAATTGACTCTAAATCTTTCTTACTATTTGGAGGTCCTATTCTAGATATGACCTCCACTCTTTTGGGATTAATAAAGATCCCATATTTGGTTATAAAATGATCTAACAATTTTCCTTTAGTCACACAAAAGATATTCTTCTTAGGTTTCAAGGAAATGCCATACCTTCTATATATTTAAAATACTTATTGTAAATGCATCAAGTGATCTTCCCTATTTTTATAAAAAAATTGTCAGATCATACATATAAAAATGGTGCATTTACCTATCAAGCCTAGGAAGGTATGGTCCGTATCTCTTTGGAAGGTATCTCCTGCATTGATTAGCCCAAAGGGCATTATCTTTTAAGCAAATGTTCCCCACTTTGTGGTGAAATTTGTCTTCATCTGGTCCTTTTTATAAACCAACACTTAGTTATAACCTGAAAAGCCATTAAGAAAAGACATCATAGTTGAACCTAAAATACCTTAAATAACTTGTTTGAGGGAAGGAAGGGGATAGTTTTCCCTTTTTGATGCTTTTTTTAAGTTTATAAAGTCAATACAAAGTATAATCTCACCATTCTTCTTCCTAACTCGCACCAGATTAGCCACCTAGGTGGAATGCCTAATGGGGAAGACTATCCTAGAATTTAATAATTTTTTGACCATATTAAAGATCATGGGTTCTAGGATATGGTTTATAGGCCTATATTTCTTCTTGAATGGTTTACATATTTCCTTAAGGGGTATAGTATGTGTGATGACCCTTGGATCAAAGGTCCTTAAGTCATCATAGGTCCATGATATGACATCCATATATTGGGTGAAGAGCTCCTTGGCTTTCTTATTTTCAATGTTTATGCAAGACTTTCCAAAATTTACTACCTAAGGTTGATCATAGAGGTCAAGATTAACAACATTATAATATTTCTCACTCACCTTTAGAACCTTAAAAAATCTAACCAGTTTCTCTTGATCAAATAGTCTCTCTAAAGCAATAATTACCTTGAGGATCTTGTTGTCATTTAGTTGAATGAATTTACCATTAAATATGTCCCCATTTGATGTAATTTCATTTATCTCATCAATAATATTAGCATAAAATTTTCCAAAATTGGTCATGAAATCCAATATCTACTGATCATCATTGAAAACTTTGAAATGGTGAACATATCAAGCACTAAAGGATAACTGATTAGCTTAATGCTAAAACTAGGGGAATCTTGATTGGGCATGAGGTTGGTTGTAGCGGATGCCAACTTATCAAAAACTTGGTTTTCTCCCCTTGGGATAGAAATGATGCCAATTGCATCAAAGGATTCAATCAGATCCCAAAATATAAACTTATATCTCTTAAGATATGAGATCTTACATTAGTATTTGCTTCTAACTTGGTTAACAACTAGTTATGAGTCCCCATAAACTAGCAATTATTTGACCTTATTCTTTATAAAAAATTGTAAACCTAAGATAAATGATTCATATTCAAAAATATTGTTAGTACAAGATAATTAGAGCCTATAAGAGGCATTATAATTTATATTAGTCAGGTTAGTTAAAATGATACCAACATCCGATCCAACATTACACCTAACACCATCAAAATACAACTTCCATAGTCCAAGAACAACATGAACACTCTTGGGATCACATACCTTATGAACTTCTAGGGTGAAAACACCTAAGTCTAATTCAATTATGTTGACCCTCTCATTTACAACATTATGCTCAATTATTATATGCATCATTCTTGGCTCCCTTTTGACCTTGATTTGATTAGGAACCCCTTTCTAAGGTAGCCACATGTGTGAGCAATCTGTGGACATGTAACCATTGAAATCCTTAGTCCAATCCCTACTCAATAAAATTACATAAAAATTAGGTTTATAAAAAACTTGAATATAAATGTATTGTTGAACCCTAGGCTTAGAAGCTAATTGCATATGTATATTTAAAATTTCCAAGATTACCCTAACTCTAGATTTGTCTAATTAGGTGATGACCCTATCAGACTTAATGGGAGTTAGGCAAAGTTTTTTGTATATACTATAAAACATGATATTGGTAGATTCTCATGAATCTAATAATTAATTATGTAATTTTTAAAAAAACATCTTGATAGTGAGTAAGAAAGGAGGAGATTCATTCTTGGCCTTGTGCACAGTCACATTAGAAAGATCAATCTATGGTGGATTGATGGACTTCTTTGATAATGATTCCAAAAAAAAGTCCTCTTGATTTTTAATATATGTAATTTCATGAAAGTTTATATTGGACTTTATCTTTTTCATGTCCTCAACTATGTTATAACCAATCTAAGAAGAGCTAGGAATTTGAATGCTAGGTTTAGAAGTACTCCCTCTAGGTGGCTCATATTTTTGGTTTGAAGAAGTGTCTAGAGGTGTTTAAAATTATTTGGAGGTGTTGAGTTATTCAAAGTTTGACTCTAATACCTATTCCTAGAGATATATATCTTCTTTAATAAATGTTTAAAGGCTTGGATCTCCTCAAGGATCTCATTAGGTTCATTTTACCTTTGAAAGGGGAAATCAAAGGTGTCTACCATGAAGGCTTGATCAGATGAATTAGATCTAGAGGTACCTATACCACTATCATTATTAGGTACCACTTCAAATGTATCTAACTCCTCTTGGAAAGATTAAAAGGATTTAAAAAATTATTTACAATCAATTTTCCCATGTTTAGCTATGCAATGTACCCTATAATAGATAGGTAATGTAATATCAGTGAGGTCAATGTCCATAGTCTTCTTTTAGAAGATGGATAATTATTATTATTATGAAGACTATAATTCTAAAAACCATTAGTTCGCCTATTATACCTTTGAAATTATAAGTTCCTAACTGAACTTTCATCAATATTTCCAACTTATTTCTACAACTAAAGGAAATCAATACTAAACTTTTGGACCATTTTTAAGAGAGATTCATTCTCATTTTTAGGAGTTTTAGAATTATGTACTTGGTTATTATTAGCACTAGAAATTTGGACCAAATCCTTTTGATCATCTCCATTGATGCCATTAATAAGATGATTTAAGAACCCTCAATTCTAATTGAGAGTTGTATAACTCAATGGAAACTGAGTTAAGTTTGGAAGCTAGTTTAATGCTAGGATGTTTTGGTTGTTATTTGGGAATAAGTTCATCATAAGAATTTTTGGTTTGATGTTTGGTGCATAATATGCCATTTAACCTTTGGGTTGCATCTGATCATTGGTGGTTACTAGTTCAGCATAGGCTCTAGCTAATGAAGTTATGGCTGGCATAGATCTCTTCAAAAACATAGAGGTCTTGAGATCTATTATATCTTTGTAAATATCTAAAGTTAAGACATTATTAGGCTTATAAGGGTTTATGGTCATGCTAACCATTTTTTGAAATATATCATTGAAGGACCTAAAGGCTCACTTGCATCTCTTCTAATCATGGTAAATTGATGCTAGATAACACATGAACTAACAATCTTTCCAAATTGATATATGAATGCATTATTAAAATCATCCTGGCTTGTGATGTAATTATTAGGTAAGTTAAAAAACCATTCACAAGTAGAATATTTAAATGTAAAGGTGAATAACATGTAATCTACATCCTCATGCATAAAATTTATCAATCTTAAGGCTACTTTAAAATATTTTATTTGTTCCTTAGCAGTTACTATACCCATTAGATTAAACATATGTAAGTACTGTTTAGGATTACATGGGAGGTCATGTACCAATATTGGTATATTTATGGAAGAATCTCTTATCTAGGCCATACTCAGTTGAAGATTGAAGGCAAAATTACCTTGAAGGGGTGAATATGGAAGGGACTTGGATCTCCTATGCCTACCTTTGTCATGTCCTACCTTTTTATGAAGTTTAAGATCAAGTAAAGGCTCCATAGTTTTTGAGTGTGATATTATTCTACTATTAGAAAATTCCATATTGAAATTTGAAGATCTTTCTTGAAATAAGATGTATAAAGGTAAATTCTATAAATAATAAGAGTTAGACCTACACATTGAGCTTATTTTACAAAGGTGGTATGAAAAACTACAAAGGACACTAATCTTTGATTGAATTAGCTTAAATATGTGTTTAACTATGTAAATAAGGTATATATTTATAAGCATAAGCCTAAAAGAACTCATATCTATGAAATATATGCTCACCTTTGATCAAAATGAGCCATCCTAACCTCCGATACTATGGATTTTAAAATCTAAAGCTAAATTTACTAGAAACAAACATCAATGCCCAAAGAACCTTACAAGAAGCACAAAGATGCACTATAAACAACAAAGATCAATGATATTTTATACTTATAAGAAAATAGTTTACTCAAACACACACACACACACACACACACACACACACACACACACACACACACACACACACACACACACACACACACACACACACACACACACACACACACACACACATACATACTAATCTTTAGATAAAATAGACTAGGATTAACACAGATTTGAAGAATTCAATCCCTGACCCTCCTTATAGTGCCAATAGAGCTTATCATATTGATGCTTCTAAATGAACCACATGTGTTCTTAGTGTTTAAATAAAACTTATCATTTTAGAATTTGAAAAATTCAAGCCATGAGTTGCATGTTTCAATAATCTAGTTGTCTATGGTGAAATAGTGGTAGAGAAAGATAAACTGTTCCATAATATTTATATAATTTGGTGGTTGGGAGCCACCTTGGCCTATTCTTCATAAATTGCTAAGAATCTATGTTAATAATAAGTGAATTACACTCCAAATTTAAGCTACAAACTAATATAAATGGTATTTATAATGAAGTTAAAATTAAAGTGATCTTGGAGTAAAAAGGAGCAAAGAGAAAGGCAAGGTAGAAAAGAAAAGAGTGATTACCAATTTTAGCCTTAAACATTATGACAAAGCATAAATTTCAATTGAGTATAAATTCAAACCAATATATAATGTAAAATATCCTTGGCTTAAATTCTACTATATACCATGCTAATTTTAAAGGATACTGTGAAGAATCATAAGTAAGAACTAGTTCTTCTTTAAAGAGTTACTACTATTATCAAATAGCACATGCACATCTAAAAATAGAGTAAAACAAAAATGAAGGAGAACCAAAGATCTTTTAGCTAATCTAGCATTTTTTACAAATTAGAAACCCTATGAGTGTAAGGATACCACTCAGAATTCCAAGACACCATTTAAATTCAAGACCTTAACTAGAAATTGAAAGAAAAACTAAAATGATAATTACCACATCAAACATCAACAATCCTTGAAAATTTTCTTTATTTATATTAATTACTTCAAATTGTATAAATTTTATCAAAAATCTCTTCCATTTTTACAATTGGCAATATATGCCTTTATAGAAAGATCAAGAAATATATCAGTTAGTTACAAAATATGGGTGTACAAAGATAAGGACAGTTATTCATACAAGTTCTAAAATATATGTGATTTTAAAAATCATACTAACCTAGAGTAAAATATGCTAACAAAATAACATATGCCTTTACAATGGACTATTCTATTTCAAAAGTTACAGTTTTCTACAAAATAGAATACTGCTCAATTTACTGATGGGCCCTCTACTTGTTGCTATTAGAGGATGCTCATGGATTTAGCATGTTGCTTTTCAACTAGCTATAGGTCCATTGTAGGATTTAAGAGACATTCCCCATATTGATCTACTATGTCATTGAGCTCCCTATCATTCCTATCCATGGCTTCTTTAATTATCCTAGCTTTATTTATTCTCTCCCTAGTATTGAATATCATGTCTAATATTTTACTATTTCTAACCCTAGATTTACCTTGGATATTCCCTTTGATTTCTTGGGTTACCAAAGTATACCTATGTTTGAATTCCTCATCACTTATGATCCTAAGGATAGTGGTCTATGTAGGATCTATAAGCATAGTTCTAAGGAGCTATTTAATCCTTGAAATTTGTTCCTTGTCATCATTCAAGAGCCATTCCACACTATTATCCCAAACACTCAAAATTTGGACCTTATCCACCACAATTCCTAAAATTTCACCTAAGTGTCCCAGACTAATGGTCTTAAAGTGTGGGATCTATTTCTTTGCTTGAATGTTGAGAAGTTGGGCTATTTTATCCTCTAAGGACTACCACTAGGTGACTAAACTCTTAGCTAGTACACATTGCCCCTCTAATACACTTTGCCTAAGTTTCATTGACTTGAGTACTTTAAACATGTCATAGAATGGCTCATCAAGCATCTTAGTCATTGCTTCAAGCACTACTAAAATTCCTTGTGTTTGCAATTTTTCCTTTTCCTTTTACAAATTTAGGATCCTCTACTTCAAGCTTTAAACTCCATTTTTAGCCTATGCAAACTAGGCTTCAATTAAACTTTACACATCCTCTTCATTAATGGTTACCTCACTAAACTATTAGCATCCTACAAGGGTTAAAGCTATAAAGGGTTCCACCTTCTAAAAGTTGAATTAATCTATTCCCATCATTGGTGTCTTGGTTTTTATTCTCTCCAACCCAAATATTTTAGGGTTGAAATAGATGGTAGTAATTATCTCTTTGAATTTGGGAGGTTCGAAGACCTCCACACCTGAGCCACTAGATGATCCCAGAGCATCCATCTTCTTGCCTTTTGATCCTTAAACAACCATAATTTTCCTTTATTCCTATTATTTCACCATAGCCCTTATCCATGGCTTCATGTCATCTTGAATATCAACGTCAACAACTCTTGTCATATCTCATGAATGGGAAAGAGAGGGGATCTTTTATAGTTTCCCAAAAATGAACTAGTCAAGAATGGCTGGTCCATGAGTAGGGAATTCATCAATAAAAAGAACTACATCACTTGTGGCATGAGGGATGATCAACCTTGGTCTTTTTCTTTATCCCATAGGAACCAATGATAACTCTAATTTCCTCTTCTCTATTGATGCCACAGGGATAAGCTCTTTTCCTTTATCTTCCTTGGGGTCCACATCCATATCTAAGTCATAGGCCTCTACAATATCCTTGAGGTCACCCTCAAGTGTCTCTTTAGGTTCCAAAATAATCATGTCCAAATATTGCACTAGATAATTTGGCCTTTGTGGGAGTGTTGAAGATGAGGGTCCCTCCCCATGCCTCTCTTCCAATTTCACATCTCCCACTTTATACTTTCCCTTAGCTTGTTCATCTTGACCTTACACACCTTGAGTTTTTTCAATCTACTCTTGTGGTTGTGGCTATTCTTCCTAGGGTGTCCTAGATGGATCTGACAACAAATGATATTATAAAGGATTTAATTTCCATATTTCCCTAGACGGCTTGTCATATTTGATTAACCTATTTTCTAGCTTGATGTTATGACCTTGAATCTTGGTCAAAACTTTTTCATAATTATTATATTTGATGTACATGGTGTCATGAACATCAAGTTGATGTACATACTCAAGCTTTGGGAGCTTCTTGTCTTTTAAGTGGCTAGCCACTATACCCTTAGGATCCCACATCTTAAGTTCATGCAGTAAAAAAAATGAATATTGGTGTCTATCCATGTTCTCAACTTGTTTCCAATCTTACAATATGGTATTTCTAATGATCAAGGAAAGGGGTGGAGAATACCTTTCTTCTTTATTTACATGTGCCATTAATGCCATGTAGTAACTGGGAAATAATTTCTTGCTTAGCTAGCTTGCTAAGAACATAAACTAGTAACCTGTAAGATTGGGACATGATTCCCTTTGATCTTGATGACTGTGCAATAAGGATAATACTAGATGTCACCCATTAAATAAATATACTTATTTATTAGGGAGTGGACCATAGGCATAAAAACACTTATGATGGCCTCAACTATGGATAGATACACATAGTCACAAATAAATTTCATGTGGTTCTTATATTTAAAAATATGAAATTTGGAGTAGTTGTGTGAAATAGTGGATTTGATACCTGGGGACCAACTCCTAATCCTTGGGAAAGTAATAGAGGCTAAGAGGGCATCTAGTAGGTATGACATCATGTAGAATTTCTTAGATGTCTTCCTTTTTATAGCATTGAATTACTTGATGAGGAAGACACTAATTAAATCTCTAATTGGAGGGGTGAGTTTATCTTCCACCATGAAGTGTGCATATGGGACCCTAATTATATTCACATAGGTGGTTGAATGGGCACCAAAATATCAATTCAATATGTTAATTATTACCCTAATGCCTTCCTTAAATTGGATGATAGGGATATTTCCCTCTAAGTTTCTAAAGATAAGGGGCCCTTGATGTAACCAAGGTCTGAAGGTAGAGTCTAGGTCATGATTGGAGGTCCACTCCTTGATTTTAGATAAATATACATGGGGAGTGGGAAGCTTGTAATACCCCTCAAATTCTATGGGAGAAATATATGTTACCCTTTTTTATTTTCCTTCCATAATGATCCATTTGTTGTTAATTGTGAAATCAACAAAAATAGGGGCAAGGACATTGATGTATTATAGTACCTTGGGTTTTTTTGCAACATGATGGAGGCCTACTATCTAATCAACTAAGTCATAATATCTATAGCTCACTGTAACAATCCTTTATTCTTATTTTATGATTGGCTTCAATTTTTTTATCATGAAAATGAGATTAGACTAGTTCCTCACATTTGGATAATTCAAGGCTACAGTATCCAATTTAGTATCCTTAAAGATCATGCCTTCATTATCCATTGATAAGTACAACTTAGTCTCCTCCTTTAGTTGTTGTCTGTAAGCTGCCATTGCCTCTATTTTTGTGAATTTGTTTATACTGGTAGTAAATGGTCTCTATGAAATCCCTCTTATGATAAAAAACACAATTCAACTCCCTTCTAATCAAATGGTGACCAAATGAATACAATTGAGTCACTTTTATACAAGGTTTAGGGTTTTTCAAGCTTTAATGGTAAGAAATATCTAGAGTCTCATTTATTCATGCCTCATATTTTATTCAGATTTTTTTTAAGCCTTTGCATTGTATAGCCCATGGTATCTTATATTTTGTCCTTTTTTGATTATGTGGCACCCATGTGGCACTGGTCTGGATCTTTCATGACATTTTTAATTAATTTATTTTGAACACTAGCCATTAGCATTTAAAAATGCCCTTTTTATTTCATTTTGTTGGATTAAATTCTAGATTTAACATGAGCCTTTTCCTATGATTGGTTCCTTTTATTGAAAACACCCTTGGTAGTGACACTTGGTATTTTTATGTGCTTCTTTATGCTTTAAATCCTAGGTCAGTCACTTGTTGAATGAGAATTAGCTATGTGGTGGGCTCGTGGTCTTTTTGAAAAGTCATGAGTGTGTTCACACCATTAGATTGAAATCTAGTGACAAAGCACAAACCATCTTATCATCATTTCAACTCTACCTTGAATTTGCTTTGACCATGCATCAAGTTTTTGGGCTCTTAGGGCCTCATTGAAAAGTCTTTAGGTGCCTTCACATCGTTGGATCATAATCTAGCGAAAAAATGCATATTATTGATCTAAATATATTATCAAACATTAAGTTATAATATTATTAAGACCTTGAATTAGGATTAAGTCCCTTAGGATAAGGTTTTTTTACTTATTAATCACAAAATAAACCTTAGCCTAAGCGATTTATGTCTAAGCTTTCAATTTATACACAAGAGTGCCATGGCTTAAATATTCTAGTCTAATGTTTATGCCATGTTTAATAAACACAATATAAACATTGGTATATAATATTTATTCCAAGGCTTATAAAATATGCTCAAATGGATCAACATGACACCAAGGTCCCATAGCACATAGATTTTATTGCATTGACAAGACACAAAAAAACCTTTAGCTAGATGCATTTTATCTAAATTTTATTCTATAAAGACTCTCTTTTAAAAATAAGACTTAGTATAAGTATATAATTTAAGGTTCATGCCATTTGAATAAAATTTCATGGGGAACTTAGATTATATACTTAGTCTAGGTTTATTTTTCATACTTATATTATAATACCCTTTCTACATTTTTCAATTTAGAGACTCCTAGTATTTGAGCATTTTTCAAGCACTTCCATTAGCCTGTAAAGCCACTTCCAATATTTCCATCAAGGTTTTGGAGTGAATTTTGACCCTAAACATGATAATTAATAAGCTTAAATTTTAAAGTCATGCAAACATCAAATGCATCCTTGTAAGCATCAAATGATGGTCATATAAATGTCAATTTTAAGCTAGTGAAGTTTTTAATTTGATGGGATAAAATTTGATGGTCATGTAGACGTCAAATGCATCTTCATGGACATTAAATGATGGTCACATGAACATCATTTTAAGCTCATCAAATCATTATTACCTAGTGTGAGAATGCCACTTGGCACATCCATGACATCTCCCAAGATCTTGGATTACATTTGATCTATTAGATCAAAATTGGTGATGAAGCATCAATCATAGGATCATGATCTATGAGCTCACTTTTGATTGGTTTTTTATATAAAGTGAGCCCTTTTTCTTTTAATCCTAAAATGGAACTATGTTTCATGTCAATTTTTTGGGCCTATCATGGTCTTTTGACTTTTCAACTATGTCTTGTACCATCTAATTGAGTCTTCATGAGCAAGAGAGAAGTGTTGATCATAATCCAAGGGATTGAATGTGATTGGTCTAATGGGATATATTAGGGATTCTATTGGTTTTCCTCATGCCATTTAATCAAAATCCATAATCAAGCATGAACCATTAGATCACCAAAGATGCAAGTTATTGAAATCAAAGTTTTGGTTCTCCTCACTCCATTAGATCAAATACCGTGGTAAAGTATGGCCCTTTGGATTCTACAAGATGAAAGGAAGTTAAGTTAGGATTATAGAGGTGTAATAAAATTAGGCTTAAGGTGTTAATACTAAGGCCTCACTCATGTTAATAAATATGTCGGGGCCTTAGGATTAAAACCTTAGGCTAAGGTATAAGCAAGGACTAATCTAACATAAAAAAGAGACTCAAAGAATCATAATTAGGATAAGTCATTAATACTAAGTTCCCATTAGTATTAATAAATACTATAGGGCCTTAGGGTTAAAGTCTTATGCTAAGTTAGGAGGTATTAAAAGGACCCTATATAATGAACAACTACTTAGGCATATAAAGGAAACTTTAAAGGGGGAATATAACAAAAGGGACTAATCATTTTGAGTTAAGTTTTAGTTGTGTTAAAAAAAAATGACTAAGATTAAAACATGAGATTTATGTTTAGGTACAAAATGGATTTTAAAATGGTTCCTACCAATCTAATTCTTACCAACATTAAAATTTAAAGTGAGGGTTTTCTCATGATTTAGGGACATGAATTTCCCAGGAATAATACCATAGAACCTATGAATAAAAGCCACAAAGAAAAATTCTTAGCATGGTTAATCAATTTTTTTTTAAAAAAAACCAAGTAGCCTTGATTTTAATAAATTAAATGATCTTCAAATTCTATAAATGACCTTAACATGATAAACTCCATGTTCAAACCTCAGGGTTTCTCAAGGGTCCAAATTTTCACAAAAAAATGGGGGTATGTTGGCCCCAATAGCTATATTGATAATTTTTTAAATAACTTGATCTTTACTCAGTTTAAGAATCAAACACTTTGACCCATTTGACTTACTACACACCACAAATCTAGATCTGTATGACTAGCCACTCACCGTTGATCCTTAGAAAAATCTTGAAATTTATCTCTACTCAGCATTAAAAATTGAACACTTGGTACCATCTCACTACTTATTAACATCTTGGATCAACTTAATCCATTTATTTTATTCAAAATTTAACATTTGAAAAAATTACTAAGTATGGGAACCATTGCAATCTATGTGAAATGTGAACTTTGTATAGTCATATCTTTTAACTCTCTCACTCACATGTTCTCAAATTTAGACCGCATGATATCCTCACATAGGGTAGTCCAACAATGTGTCAAATTTATCTTGAAACCTTTTCATTTGTGAGATATAATTCAATTAATATTCTCACTAATAGTTTTCTACTATAGAGCCAACAATGTCAAGAATTCCCTAAAAGGCCAACTTTGCACATGCATATCTTTTGATGTGATTTATTGCATGATCTACGAATTATAAAAAATAAACTATGCACAAAATTGAATTAAAAAAAATGATAAAATTCTCATAAAACATCTGCATGTGTGAGATATTCCATCACTAAACTACTTACTTGGTTCTTTATTGCCTCATGCAAATTTGGCTAGGTATGGTAAAGCACTTTCAAACTACTTGGGAGCCCAACTTTGCACTTGTATATCTTTTAATGTGCATAAAAACATGATTTAAAATTTAGTGAAAATAAAATAATCACAAATTTAATCACAACCATATGGCCAACTTCCCTTGACTCATCCAAACATGGTAATGGTGATGTCATCAAACTACCTGCTCAAATTTTTTACCACTAGACCCAAAATGTCTAGATGAAAACAATGATGAACTGGGTGAATTTAACACATGCACACAAGCACTCAAAGATTATAAAAAATCTTAGGGACATCTTTCACATGATAAATACTCCATACTAATATCTAAACATCTTAGACCATGCAAACTCTAAAGATCAACCAAGCCTCCTTCAAGCATACTAGGATAAACACATTACACACTTTGTCATTATCATTTAGGATATCAAGGCACTTTATCCACTCACTAGGACACCTTTATGACATCACCATGACATCATTAAAAAATATCCAACACACCAATGATTGTATCTATAGGTAATATATCTCGCTTTATGTATCCCAAACTCTATAAAAGTGTCATGCTACACTTGCTTATGCTTGACCCATTGTCAACCATAACATTTTGAATAGGATGGTGGTATATGTATGATTGTATGAAGCGTGCTTGTAAATTTGTGTCATTATCTCCTACTATGAAAATGTGAGGAGTGGTCTAGGCGGTACTTTAGTGTGATACATGTCAATAATATTATGTAATGGATGTGTCTCCTCTGTAACTGTGTGATAAGAAGATGGTGGTGGATGAACCTAGTATGTATAGTAAACACTTGCTGTGCACCTTGCCTCATTAATTATATGATTTGGGAAAGGATTTGGAAATATCTTAAGTTATTTTGCCTCTATTTATTGTTTTTTTTTCTTTTTGGGTGTCCCCACATTAATAATGTTAGCCTCAATGGGATCTTGTATCTTGTGCTTTAATCTAATGCATATGTTTATCATGTGTCTTGGTTCCCTATGATACTCATATAATGAATTCAAATCATAAATATTTAGAATATGCCATGTAGTATCAACCTCTTTAATGGGAGGGAGAGATATTAAATTTCATTCCAATAGTTATTATAGAACTTGTGCTGGTGACTATGGTAGATTAATGAAGACTCTACATTAAGGAGCTAATAAAAAAATTCTAGGAGAAGGCTCTAAATATGCATTGACTATAGCCTTTTTATCAATTTTGTCTTTTGTGGCCCTTACCTTGTATGGATGTTTGTTTTTAATCTTCATAGTTTAATCTATTCCATTTGTGTACTTGACTTTGCCCATTGCTAAGACCTTAACCTCTCTTTCTTCAATTATGTGGCACATATCAGTAAATGTAGAAAAATTATTGAATAAGATATATTAATTAAGTGTTGGAAATATAATATATTGAAATATATCTTAAAGCTCTCTATCTACCCTGGGGCTAGTCAATTTTGATATTATTATATTGTATCATAAGACATAATCGTCTATGGGCTCATTTGACTTTTGATTTAGCTATGCCACTTATGCATATGATATCTTATCATTGATTGTGATAGATAAGTGTGATAGGAAAATATATTATAAATGGTTTAATCCCATGATATATTAGTTAGGAAATTCATAGAACCACTATAGGGCATAATCCTTGAGACTGCATAGAAATAGATTCGTAAGAAACTAATAATTAGACACATAGTCCAATTATGTTGCATGAAAGGCTCTGAGTTGATTATCTGGGTCACCCTTACCATCATATAATATTATCTTAGGTTATATTAATATATGGAAAAGGAATTACTACTATTTTATGTGCCTAATTTGTATGCAAGAGAATGTTGGAATTTAAGGCATGTGAAGGCTTATCTGCACCCTGATCAAGATGTAACACCTTAAAATATAGAGTAAGAACCTCATACATAATGGATTGTAATCTAAAGTAGAATAACCAGGCAAAAGTGTTGTAGATATTACATATGGTTGAATAACAATCTTGGTTTGTGCTATCTAAGTTGGTTGATCGGGCCCCATTAAAGGTGTAACAACATTGTTAACTAGGGGGTTTAAAGATTGAACATTATTTATATTTATAGTTCCTCTTGAAGAATTTTTATGAAATAATCTTGGCTATCCTTATTTTTGGACACAAATTCTTGTAATTGATCCTTATCAATTTCATCAAATCTATTGTTAAATTCTACCATTGTAGGTTGAAAGGTCGAAAAACAAGTTTTGTATATTTTGATCCTTTTAAGAATAGTAATCTATGGAATATTAAAAAGTGAAATATGGAAACAAAAATTTTATTTTTGTTATAATTTTTTTAATTCATTTAGATCATGTGTTTAGTCACATGCTTAGCAATCAATTCAAGTCAGTTCTATACTTGATACAGATAGACAAAAGCATAGTAAAAGTTAGTAGCACACAACATTTAAATCTAATACTACATTGACATTAATTTAATATAAGGTGTAAGCCTTTTGGACTCACCTAAAGCATAACAATGAAGGGATTCGGGATCACATTGGGCTAGTTGAAACATGGCACAAACTTAGTCTCAATGGGACTTAGCCATTTGTGAAATAGGCTTAGGTAGTATATTGGCATGTGTCATTCTAGATAATGCAAGAGGTGCAAGCCTATTCAAGAGAACTAGTCCTAGTCATGGTGACCCAAGTCTATAGTGGACTAATTACAAAAATTTTAAGGTCACAAGTCTTTGACACAAGTTCATGTCTGTCTAGTTATAGCTCTTAATGACACAAGTCATAGGGATAACAAGTTAAGTATCATTTAGGTGCTTAGTCAAATCTAGGGAATGGTTTATGCTCAAGTGTTCATTCTTCAAGTTAGCACTCTAGATATGGTTACTAGGGGTTTGGTGCATGCTAGTTTCAACACTTAGTAAATTTTATGAGTATCACTATATGGCACAATAACACTATTAACAACCTAGAATATATCTTTACATCACAATACATTAAATAATGAAAAATATGCTATTATTCATATATAACTTAAGTTAAAATCATACACCAATGCTAAACTATATGAATGGATCAACAACCAAGCAAAGATACATTGCTATTTCCATTAAATCAAAGTTCATCAATAGAATATAGTTCATAACATAATAGAGCATTAGCTCATTTCCTATTTACTCATGCCCAGTGGATCATAGACAAGCTTGGGTAATATAATGCATATTCTTCTTAGTATCCATACTAACTTAAACTATATCAATGACATTCTCCATTTTTGTAGAGCTTCATTACATTAATGTCACATCATGTTGTTTAGGTTTAAGCTCATTTTTATAGGCAAGGGAGCATCTTTGAGATAGGTTAGATAGGTGCATGCCAGGTGTTGAGATATTTTTAGGGGTCATTATTACATCAACTCCACTTCTCTGACACCCACACTGTCTAGATGCCATGTGCAGTACTCAAAGGTATGTCCCTTAAAACCTAAACACTAAGCAATTGACTACCAATTGGTGTAAGATATTTAAATATTCTTATAGTTTGTTCCAAAAGTATAAAAAGAGTAATCATTTTCAATGATTTCCATACATTGAGATGTGTTGAGTTGGTACAATCCACTAGGTAGCATAAAAATGGGCCTAATAGTACCCCACACAAAATTGCTAATACATCCTTGAACTAGTATTTCAATGCCTTTGCTACACAAAACTTGGGCACACTCTACTATATTTATGCCTTAAAGTTCTTGAATCCTTGAATGATGAATTTGATTTCTTTAACAACACCATACACTATCATCAATGTAGCCTTGAGTGTGGACATGCTCATGATCTCCATTTATTTTATAAAGGCTTCCATCCCTTCCTTATCTCTTCTACTCCTCCATCTAAAATATCCCCTTACTCACTTCCCTTTGTTTGAAATGCATGAAAGGGTGCTTATAGGTCTTTCTCCTAGGTTTTTAGTTGGGTTCTTAAGGTGTTGACATGTGCCATAACTTACACATGCTCGATCTTGCCCATAATGAAAGCATACATCATTAAATCATCCTCCTCTTTTGCCTTTTGAAGATATTCATTGATGATTGATGATTGAGTGGTGAACTTGAAAAATATGGCATCCAATTCTTCTATGACTTCTTCTAGTTTGCTAAAGAGGGCCTCTGCCACATCAAGTTTTTTGTTTATCTCTCTTATGATGGAGTCATAGGGGTCTTATTATTCTTATAGAACTGACTTCATCTAGGGGAACATTTATTCTACCAATGCATAAACCTTATCAATCTCTTTCATTTTCAAAGTATCAACACCATCCAAAAAGGATCGATCTATTTCTTTAATGCACTTGACAAGTTGTTGCAGTTTGAGCTTCATTGCTTTCATTTCTTCATCTACCTCTTATGATATATGTTTCCACTTGTTGGCATGAACATCATTGATGATGTTATTGAACACTAATTCTAAGGCCATCTTAATGAGGGCATTATCCAACCTTATAGGGTTCATATCCCTTAGATTTATAAGTTGGTAGTCATTCCCCTATTTTAGTTTCTTGGTGCTTTAGATTTCTTTCTTCAGTACATTGAACTAAGGCTCATCTATGTAGCAATCGAGACCAAAATAAAATTAATGGTGAATCAATATTATGGCATTTTTGGGGTGTAGGTAATTCAACATGTAGAATTCATCATCTTTAATGAACTCTTTCTATGCATTTTCCCTATAGTTCAGCTCATAGTCCTCTTTTTTAGGTAGCTCCATCTCTTCTTTATTAGCATTGGTGTTTTCTCTAGTGCCTTCTTCTCCTTATTCTTCTTGCTCTACTAGGGGTTTTTCATCAGACTTCTCCTCTTGGTCTTCCTCTTCTTTCCTTAGTGTTAGTTTCTATATCTTGTTTTTAAAGGGGTTTTCCCTCAAACTTTTCCCCCTTGACTACTTATTCTTCTCATTATGGCTCTTTATTGTGAACCTCCTTAGTGCTAGCCTTACTTTCCTCTTACCCTAGTGGGGTCTCTACTACCTTCTTCATTTATTCTTTTGAGGTACCATCATCACCTTATTTTTATCCAAGTGCCTCTTTAGAACTTAGGTGTGCCTATTATGGAACTTTTTCTACTAGGATGGAGTTGGCATTAGGTGCCTCTTTGATTGATTTCTCATTTCTAAGTTCCATATTAGTGACAAACTTTTCCTCTCCCTATTTCTCCTTTTTTGCCTTCTCCCTGTAGGCCCTTTTTATTTATACCTTCCTCTTATTGATGGTTACATCGGTCTTATATTTCTTGATGTATACACACAACATTTTTTAACTTTTATTGATTAATGACACTTCGTATCTTGAAAGAACCTATTGAGTCTCAATCTCTCTAAGTGCATGACTTAAGGGGTGTATTAAGAAAGGGGTGGGTAGACCATCAATTCTTCATAATATTGTCATTATTTTTTCTAGTTGCCATCCACACTCTAGCCTCTTGAAACCATTAAACCCAAGATTAATATTCTTAGTTATACCTATTTCTATCATTTGCTATGTTTTATATTTAATTTGTTGCCTTAGCATCCTTTTGACCTATCACTTGTGCTAGGTCAATTGGGTTGACCTAACACAATTTATTGACTTTCTCTCTCTTTTGGTTTATTGGCCTCTTGGCTAACTTAGCACAAACCTAGAGAGTTATCCCCAAAAACATACTAGGTTGACTAAGTCAACCTAACACAGTCGACATTCTTGAATGTTTTTATGGAATGTTACTACTATATATTCAAGCTCATTCCTTACCATTTAATAAGAGTGAATAATTAAGCAAAAAAGTGTGAATAAACATATACCTATTGACCATTATACTTAAGGAGTAAAGGTTTAGGGTTCAATACTTTATTTAGACCTTCAATGTTATCTTATGGATAAGTATTTTGGATGTTTGGGTAGGTTGTGTATCCTAAAGCTTATTTATCTTAGTTATCCTTACATACCATTACAATATCTTGTGAAGCACCTTGGGCAAGGGGGAGATTGAGGCTTGACAGGTTCATCTTCAAAGGTAAGTATTCCTAACTTTATTCATCCTTTTTAAGATTAGATAGATACAAAATTTGTAGTCTTCTCTTCCATGTATTAAGATTATATATACATTGACATGAGTATATGTATTTTATACGTGTTTAGTTTCTAACCCCCACTTTGTGCCATAAACTTTTGGTGTGCACTAGATTCGATTTACTTTTCTTGTTATTATATTAATGAAATATTAAATCATAATACTCTTTCACGGTTGTTATGTGATTGTGTTATACTATAGTATTTGTAACCCTATCTCACATGGTGTGTTGTGATAAGTGATCCACTAATCAGTTCTAGCAGATCCTCATATTGGCCATGATCTTACTTAACAATTATATAACCTAAATTGGAAGTGTAGGTGTGATCTATCCCATCCAATACAAGAATGATTTATGGACATTATACATTTATGATTGCATAAATTTTTTTGAAACCAATGTAAAACTAACCCTTAAAGTATGTATTTCACTTATTTCATTTTTATTCATCATTATTTTTATGATATCTTTGATGTGTTTGATTGACCTTGTTGACCTAATTATTTATCTCTATGCACAAGTTTACAGGAACATGTAGCTAGCTCGAATAACTTGTTATAGTATAGGATTTTAAAAATTATAGATTTATTTCTAGACAATTAGATCGATCAACTTGACCTAGTGCACTTTTTTCAAGTTTTCAGACTTCCTGTTTAGCCTACTATATTGACTAAGTTGACCTAGTGCAATTTTAGTACTAATTTAGTAAGTTCTTATATTGATTGATCGACCAACTCAACCTAATTTGTAGTTTTTTGAAAATTTTCTCCAAGGTTCTTGATCAACAATTTTGTCTTTTTCATCTCTAAACCATTTAGGGTATAGATGGTGCCAATACCTCTAGTTTATGTGGATTGACTTAGGAACATGCTCTTAGATCATGATATGACTAGACCTTATCACTTTTCCATACCTATTTAAGTCCTCCTTATAACTTTTGAAAATCCTTCACTTCCTTTAGTAGGGCTATCCATAGTTATCTTGTTCCATTTTCCACTCTAGCTAAACCAATTTCCTCTCTTACTATTGTTGAGCCTCTTCTTGCTTCTCATCCTTGTACTCCTCCTATTGAGCATAGTTCCACTCCTTCCCCATCATCACCCTCCATTGATGATGGTTTAATTTTTACACCTAAGATGGTTCCTTTGCCCACCAAAAGGACTAATGAGTCCTCTTTAGCTTCTACTCATATTCTACCTCATTATGGAGTGCTCCTAAAACCAATCACACTCATATTTATTACTTTCATGGAACAAATAATCACTCTTCCACCCATTATCATAAGTTGAAACAATATCTTGATACCTTAAATCCTTCTTTTCCATGATCAGACAAAGCCATACCTCCCCCAAAGATACTTCTCAAATATTTACCTAAGTATGGTGAGGTATACTATCTATGGAAGATATGCGGTAAGCATCATATTGATCATTCTTTCATTCTTCAACAACGTCTTAAGGATCACCTTGTATCCATCCATAAACCTTTTACCATTTTTTCCATAGGTTTTTCTCATAAGAAGGCTCTCCTTCTTCTCCCATGGATCTACCTTCAGTGGTTCTATCACCTCCTATGGTCCCTTTACCACTTTATGTGCCTCCACCTATATTTCCTTCACTTGTGGACCTTCCCTCACCTATGGATCCTTCTCCACCCATGAGTCCACCTATCGATCATTCTCCAACTAAGATTCCTTCTTCTCTTATAGATCTTATTTCCATGCATTCTCCTGACTAGTCTTTGCCTAACTTCCCTCTTCAGCATGATCCTTTGAGAATTCCAATTTTTTTAGTTGAGAAGATTAGAAAAGAAGTATTTGCCTAGTATTCACTGAATATTAATGATACCTTAGCAACATTTTTATTATAGCTTCATAAAGACTTATCTAATCTATTGGATAATGTGTGGGGGATAGATTTATAAGTATTTATGGGCACATGCATGGTGCTTTCTCACTTATACTTGGATTATATGTATCATCATATCTTATTTCTATTATGATTATATAATTTGATATTATGTCAAATTCTTTCTTATCTTATATCATGTTTCTCCTTCTTGTTGTAATATAGCTAGCTTATACTTGTCATTGTACATTTCATATATACTTGTCTTTTCCTTATCATTATTTTCTTTTCCTTTAGATTTTTTCTCAAAAATATTCCTTTATATCTTCATGATTGTTTTATTTCTTATGTTTACCATCTAAGGTGTTAGTCAATCATTCCCAACATCCCAAGAACATGACTAATAGGTTAGCACTGAGGGGGATCTTGCACATCTTAGATATATTTCCAATATCCATGGCTACTAGTCTAGCTTGAACTCCATTTGTCAATCTATCCAACAAATCCAACAACTAAGACATGTCCATGAACCTCTAGATTCTTAGCCATCTCTAAAAACAATAAATAACAAATGATTTATTAGTTCCTCCATGTCATGTATAGTCATAGTACATTATTTACACATCATTTTTTATAAAAAAAATTATCCTAATTGCTATTACCTTATTAATTTTATCCTATTTTTATCTTGATTAGTAAATATTTATCTCCTTAGGTCATTTCAGGCCATTTTATCCCTCTTTTGACTTTTTACATGCTTTTCTATGCTTATTTTGGTTCCTTGGTAAACCTAGTTTGACCAAAATTTCCCTATTTTTGTCATAATTAACTTCAAATTCCAAGTCAATCCTCTTATCTTTCCCTCCCTAATACTAAGTTTTTATTATGGCCCTTATGAAATAGTTTATCACTCCATTCTATATTTTTAGCCTACAAATTACACTAGGTCAACCCATACCTACTAGGTCAACCACATGGATTTTGTCTATTTCAACCTACTAGGTCAACCTAGTCGACCTAGTGTATTTTGTGTGTTGACCTAGTATATTGTTCCCAAAATGTACATTTTACTCACTTTATTCCTAAGCCTTTCCAACCTATTTTTCATCTTCCTATTTTATATCCTTAGAATCTAATTTTTTTCAATTTTGACTTATATAAATGCTTAAAATAAAATTTGATCAAAAATTCACCTAATTCAATACAAATTTAAAAAACTAGTTTGAGATCTATAGTTGCATACCTATAGTGCACCTACTGCTACCTTTGGGTGACCTCCTCATCTATCATTTCATTCCCTCACCATCATAGCCTTATTTAGTCTTAGATCTCTCTTTTCTCTCTTTCACAGTTTAAAATGCTAAATAATTATCTTTTTCCCTATTGAGTTGCTAAAATGCCAAATAATATTTTTAAATTTTATTTATTACTAACAAGTCATAAATTGTAGGAACCTATCGATTCTCAATCTCTCTAAGTACATGCATTAAGGGGTGCACTGGGAAAGGGGTGGGTAGATCATTAATGCTTTGTAAGATTATCATTCTTTTTGTAATTTTCCACCCACACTCTAACCTCTTAAAACCATTGAATCCAAGCTTATTATTCTTATTTTTACCTATTTCTATCATTTTTTATGTTTTATCCTTCATTTATTTCATTAGCACCCTTTTGACCTATTAGTTGTGTTAGGCTGACTAGGTCGACCTAGCATAGTTTAGGGACTTTTTCTCTCTTTTGGTTTATTGGCCTCTTGGCCAAGCTAACACAGACCTAGAGAGTTATCCTTGAAAATGTGCTAGGGTGATTGGGTCAACCTAGTATATCTGACATTCCCAAATGTTTTTATGGTAAGTTACTACTATATATACAAAGTCATTCCTTACCATTTAATAAGAGTGAAGAATTAAGCAAAGAATTATGAATGAACATCTACTTATTGACCATTTTACTTGGGGAATAAAGATTTAGGGTTTAATACTTTCTTTGGAGTTTTAATATCATCTTGTGGATACATCTTTTAAATGATTGGGTAGGTTGTATAACCTAGTGCTAATTTATCTTGATTATCCTTACATAACATGACAATATCTTACAAAGTACCTTGGTCAAGGGGGGCATTGAGGCTCAGTGGGTTCATTTTCAAAGGTAAGTATTCCTAAATTTATTCCTCCTTTGTAAGAGTAGATGGATAGAGCATTCATATTCATCTACTGTATGTATTAGCACTTCATGTACATTGATGTGAGTATATGTATTCTATACATGTTTATTTTAGTTATTTATTTGTTTTGTTTCTAACTCCCACTTTGTGCCACAAGATTTGTTGTGTACTAGATTATATTTAATTTTTTATTATTAGATTTGAGAAATATTAAATCATATGACTCTTTTAGGGTTGTTATTTGATTGTGATAGACTATAGGCTTTGGAACCCTATCTCACATGGTGTGTTGTGACAAGTGATCCCTTAATCAGGTCTAGTAGATCTTCACATTGGTCATGCTCCCACTTAACAACTGTATTCCCCCAATCAAAAGTGTATGTGTTCTCTATCCCATCCAATCTAGGATTGATTTATGGACATGATGCATTTTTGATTACATACACTTGACCTCTATCTCCTTGGCCTCCACTCGATTACTTTTGGCTTGAGACATTCCCTTGGCCCTCATGGCCTCTCTCTTACTATGAAACTCTAGTGTTGCATCAATGTGATCCTGATCTAGGCCCATGTCTTTCCATTTTCACTTCAAATATTATTTAGTTGGTACACCTAAGGATCTTTCTTCTCTAAGTGTAGCTATAGTGCCACCTTTAAGAGCCTCATACACTTCTACCTTATTAGGCTCTTCATTTATTCCTCTTTCCTTCCTCCTTTATTCTTTCCTCCCTTTCATCTCCTATGCCTTGCATTTCTCCCCTTCTTTCCTATGTTCTTTGGCCTCAACCATCTCAATGGCCTCTTTAGACTTTCCTACCTTCAACATTTCTTCTCTTCATCCCTCTAGGTCCTACACCTTATGCATATCAGCATCACTAAATCTGAGTTTCCTCCATCTTCACATCTTATTCTCTAGTTTAATATGAGGGGGTGGAGAGGGGGTCCATTCACTTGATGAGAAGTTCTCTTCTTTAGGCACAATATATACACCCCTCACAATTGTCTCTTCCTCCATCTCTTCTTCCTCCTCTTCCTCTTCTATGTTAGATAAGATTGTCCTGGGTACTATAGTAGGAAATTTCCCTTTCTTGTTTTCCATTGCACTAGGGGAAGCCTTTGTCATGAATTGCACATGCTTATTTATGGAGGCCAAAGGAGAGGCTTCTTCTTCTAATGTGATATTTATCCTTATTCTCTCCTATATCTCTTCTAAAGTCTCCCTTTATTTTTGGAAGACTTCTTCTTTAATAGTGTTGGGTTCCCTTCATCATCGATGTTGATAGGGGGATCATCATTCTACTCTATGTTTGGGCCTTTATTATTTGGCTTCATTTCATAGTATACCTTATGGATGTGCCCAACTATGTTCACCTCTTGGAGAGGATGGATTTTAGTGTAATTTGACTCATCCTCTTCATCCTTGGTAGCCTTCCCATATATGTGAATGAACTAACACCTTATCTTGCACCTCTCCATATCTAGTTCCTATACCAAAATGTCTAACTATTACCAAGTTCCAAGTGTATTATACAATAGTGCTACATGACAATAAATTTTTCCATTATAAACATGCTCTAAGGGAGCCTCTAAGGATGAACCACTCTATCCTGAAGGCCTCTATGTACCTCTTGCACCATCCATTGATGAGAATATTATATTTGGCACTAAAAGATAGGGGGATTGTGAAGTATTTGTACTTCTATGCTAGTGATTCATTGTCCTCTAGAAAGACCCAAATTTTTTCCTCATCATTATATGGAATTCTAATCTCTTCCATGACAATGAGAATGAGAATGGATCCCCACTTGAAAGTCCCTTTTGCCTTATGGCACTCCTATGCATTTTTTAAAAATTTATTGGTGATGAATTTGATATTATTGAATTACATTCCTATACCATGTGATAGGTGATTCAAATGTATACCTTAGTCACATCAGTCTATCAATCACTTGGGCATAGTTTAGAGCGTACAAGGTGTACTACTACCCTCATGCTAAGGTCCTTCCACTCGTTGAAGGGGAATTCAAAACCCCCCTTGAAGTAATTTAGGAATTTTTTAATGCACTCCACCTCTTCATCATCATCTATAATCTAATGGATTTCCTTACCAATATTTGGAAGCTTGGTTATTCTCTTTATCAGTTCCAATAAAATCTTTTTGCACCTTCTTATGAAGTAAATGTGGTCCTCATGAATGTGTGAGAGGAATAATTATAAAATATCCTCTAGCTTCCTAAAGCATGGTAACTCATAAATTTAAGTTACATCATAATCCATCAATTTGTCTTCGATTAAGATGTCAAATAGGGCATCACCTTATACCATCTTCAACCTTTTGTCTACCATTTAATCTTATGTAAGGAATTTTAAATGAATATTAATGTGGTTTTTATATTATTTTAAGTAGTATGTGTGTGTAAAAGAGTGATAATCCTCACTATCATGACATTTGGAGTGAATTTCATTACTTAGTAGGAAATATTTGTGAACGTCTTGATGTCTACTTACACCATGCTCACTACCTCCACTCGCTATGTCATTGATTTTATAGTGGTCACTTTGGGCACTATATTCACTCATTTTGGGTCTTGTAGCACATAATTGGAGATTTATACCTTATATTCCCTCACCATCCTAAACCTAATGGTGTTGAAGTGTGGCATGTATTTTTTACTAAAGCCTTGAATGGTGATGGCAATCTATAGTCATAGGATTTGTGACTGTAACCTCAACTCTCAAGCTTTGATGGTCTTTAATGGTAGACTAGGCATCAATTAACTTATATAAATATCTAGTTTCTATAGAATCCTCTCTCCAAAATTTTCCAAATAAACTTTACTATGAACACAATCCTTCCTAGTATGCATTAGTTCACTCTTAGTGTTTGAAATTTCTCAAATTTTCATTAGTATAGGGTTTTTTCACATAAGCTTTCTAGTTTTCAACTAGGTTCACTCTAAGTCTAAATTTAGTATAAAAATTTTAGTCTAAACAATTATGTCACTTTCCATTATATACCTTTCCTTATCTACCATCATTAATGCAGGTGATTTATGGCATGACAACACCTAGATTTCTTAGAAAATGCAAAAGTTTTCAAAATCAATGAAAATACTTTGTCATCAATGCATTAAATGAATATCTTTGTGCCCCCAACATTACTTCATTAAATTATTTCTAATGATAATTTGGTGAAGTGATGTTTAGTTCAAATGATCACTTCCTACTCAGATCTAGGTGGATTCTATCTATATTAGATGATTCTTCTCATATGCTTGTTCACTTGGCATGACCTTTGCATTCATTGTGGTAACCTAGGCATAATGCCTCACATGCATGTGATTTAGCCTCTTCATTCCCACTTTTTATTCTAGTTGTCCTTCTATTTCAAGTGTTCTCTATTTTGGTCAGTTTCTCATGCTTCATCTTGCCTTGGCCTATCTTACCCCATAAAAATCCCTTACACTATCCCTCTAGTGATTCATCTTATCTTTTGATTATCTTATGCATAATAAAATAATGTATCTTAAATTTATTTATTACACCCAACCATGTTGAGTGTCTTCACCTTCTTTTTTGGTCTCTAGTGCATGATCAATTGATGCACCTCTTTCTAAATTTGATGTACAGGTTACCTTTGTGATTTTTTACTTTGTCATTTTTTCTCAAATTTTCAAATTCTAGAAACTCCCTTGCACTTAAAAACTTAAGCATCTGGACCTAGGTGCTTTAGAAATAAAATGGGCTCAACTCACCCAATTATTGTTATGCGTAAAAGTGCTAGAGTAGTTCATTCTTGGGCCTCTAATATCTTTTCAATGTTCACCTTGTGAAAATAGATCTTGTGTATCTTCTACTTACATCTAGTGAGTTTTACGCACCCACCACTTAGATGTTTGGCATCATGTACTTAGAAGGCATAAGTAATCAAATCACCTGATTTAAATTATATGTGAAATTATAAATTAGTTAACTTATGGGATTGAAAATGCCCTTCATTTGGAACCTTACACATGGGGTTATATGCACCTTTTTTCTAAGTCTAATGAGCCTCACATGGCTACCACTTAGATGTCTAGCCTCAAGTGATTAGAAGGTGAAAGTTCTTGACTCAACTAGTTGTAATTATGAATGAGAGGCTAGATGAATTCATTAGAGATGGATTAGATTCACACACCCATAACTTAGGTGTCATGGCATCATGTGATTAGAAAGTGAAAGTGCTCGATTCATCCTACTATAATTATGCATGAAGTGATAGTAGATAAGTCCTTGTGGCCTCTGTGTGCTATTTAATTCCTCTTTACACTAAATAAGGAACAAAATCAAAATAAAAGAATCGTTTGGCTTGTATCAAACTATATTTTGGTCATCTCAATTCAAACTAACTAGTGACCAAGAATTTAGTGTACTTATGGAAAAACACCATCTTACCACCGATACAACTTCAATTAGTTGCCATAGAAATTACTTGGAAGTATTTTACTTGATAATGTGAAAAAATTACATGCATATATCTCCAAGATGTGATGGATGATGTAGGGGCCTATCTACCTTATTTTCAATTTTCCTAGGTGATTAACGTAATTAGAGTCATAAAATAATACCAATGCTCCTTTAGTCAGTTCTTTACACTTGATGTGCTTGTCATGCTAGAGCTTCTAACATGCCTTTCCAATTTGCTAACTCCTTATTACCTGGGCATATTTTTCATCCAAGCACTCCAAGTATTCCAACCTTTCTCTTAAATATTATTGGTTATCTAAGTGACCAATCCATGCAATTCATAAGGATGGCACCATGAATTCCATGGGAAGAACATATTTAGCACCAAACACTAGTTGAAATGGTGTAGCCTTATCTAGGTGCTCATATGTCATGTAGTATGCCCATAACACTTCTAAAATGTGATCATCTAAATCCTTAAAAAAAAATCACATATATTTATTAGGTACATTCTAAAGATCTTAATGAATACTTGAACTGTGTTGTCTACTTATGGATGATATGGGGTGGTCTTATGGTGCACCACCATGTATTTAGTTAGGAGGATGCACATCATATCATTAATGAAATGAGTGACCCTATCAATAGTTAGAATTAAATGAAACCCATATCAACTTATGATGTTCTCCTAAACAAAGTGCATGACTATGATAGCTATGTAGTATTTTATTAGCATGACCTCTACCTACTTAGTAAAATAGTTAATGGCCACTAAAATATACCTTACATATATGCACCATGTTGTGGGAGTTATTGGTCTAATAAAACAAATGGCCCATTTCGTCAATGGTGCCTAGATAAAAATGGGGATGAGAGGCATCTCATCCTAGTGGTTAGGCTTCTTGATACATTATCATATGTCACATGCCTTGGTGCACTCCTTTACATCTTAGAATAGGCTTAGCCCCCATAAGCCTAAATGCAATATCTTGTGTGCTATTACATCTCCATTTTAATGGCCTCTTATGATTCCTTCATGTGATTTTTGTAATATGGAGTCCCTTTCATGTTCTAAAACACATTAATGTAGGGATTCATCTCTACTTATTTTATATAGCTCCCTTTCAATGAGATGGAAGGGGGAGGTATGAACAACAAGTTTCTTCTTCTCTTTATTTGATGTGGTCTAAGGTGCAAACCTAAACATTAAAAAAGTGGAAATATCTACAGTCTTTAGGGATGCATTAGACTTTGTATAGTTGTGCATATAAAATGTCATCCTAAGTCAGTGTTATCACATTATTAGAATTTATGTAAGATAAATGGTCTGCCCTAAAGTTTTGTTTTTTAGGTTTAATAGTAATGGAGAACTACAACTCCTAAAATATAACTATCCATATACATATGTTCCCATGTAAAATAGTCTTATCCATGAGGTCCTTGAGTGCCTCATGATCAGTGAAAAACATGAATGGGGTTACCAATAGATATTTCTTAAATTTTTATAAGGCATAGACCATTGCCAACACCTTACACTCAATGGTGGTGTAATTTTTTTCTACTTGCATCAAATTCCTATTTGTGAACAAGATGGGGTGGTCCATCTTGCCCTCACCTTGTTATGCCAATATGGTGCCAATTGTGGATCCCAAAGCATTGACATGGATATGGAAGGGAGTAGTCTAGTTTGGAAATTATAGAATTAGTGCACTAGCCAATTTTAGCTTCAATTTTTTAAAAACCTCTTCTTGTTCCTTGCCCTAGTATAATGGGATATATTTGTGCAAAATATCCTCTAGAGGTGTTTCTATCTTTGTGTAGTTCCTTATAAACTTCTTTTAGTATCCATAATAGCCTAAAAATTCATAAACATCTTTTAACATTGATGGATTTTAAAGATGAATTATGATGGTTATCTTCATAGGGTCAACAAGAAAACCATCCTTACAAATAATATGTTTGAGTAATGTTCCAAAGGGGCTTGCAAAGATGCACTTATTTTAGTTTAATGATATCTAGATCTGGATGCACCTCTCAAACATGAGGCATAGATTTTCAATGTGGTCCTTTATAAGGCTATATACAATCTAGTCATCAAGATATACTTGGAGGAACTTATGGATGAAGATTTTGAAAGTAGTGATAACCACTTTAGAGAATATGGCTAGTGCATTATTGATCCCAAAAGGAATCACATTATAGGCAAAATAACCCCATTTAGTCACAAAGGTTAATTTGGGCTTATCCTCTTCCTTGATTTGCACCTAATGATAGCTTTAGAAACCATTAGTGAAAGTATAGATTTTGTAACCTGTGATGCCATCTAAGACCTCATTGGTGAATAGGGTTGGGAATGGGTCATGATGTAGGCAAAATTCAAAAATTTATAGTTGATGAAAATCTATATGCACCCATCCTTCTTGATTCTTATGACCATTAGGTTCATCCATTTAGATTATTATATAAGGTAGATGATACCCATGACCAACATTCCATCAATTTCTATTTTCACCTGGGCACATAGGTTGGGTTCATTCTATATGGGTGCTTTTTGATAGGCCTTGTGCCATCCACCAACTTTATGCTCATTTTTCTAAGGGAAGGTGGGTACCCTTCATGTCCTGATAGCTATACAAGAATAGGTCCTAAAACTCCTTTAGGAGGTCTATGATTCGCACCATCTCTACCTCAGACTAGTAAGTGCCCATGGTGTCAATCTTTGGCTCACCTTCTTTGTTGATGTCTAATTTAATGGTCTTGAGTAGCATGTGATAGGGTTCATTCATCTCCTAATGAGAGTCTTCAACTTGCCTTGTACCCTTAGTTGTTTTAATTCAAATATGAGTTGGGTCTTCTTCATTTGGGGTGCTATCATCCATGTGTCACATGATATTTTTTCTTCCTATTAGAGACTTATAATTGTGATCCTTTCAAGTTTAATCATCCTCATTAATAGAGTCACTATTGAGTTCCTTTTCTTTAAATAACATTGTGAGTGCTAGTACTTTATCCCTGAACATGTCTCTAAGTCACTCTTCTAAGATGGAAGTGTCCTCAAACATTGCCTTATGAATAACTTGTAGTGGCTCTAGTAGTTATAAGCTTTGTGAAGAGAACGAGGTGTGTACAAAACTCTCCTTGAGTAACTCTTAATCACTTTTATCTTGGTGAATTTAATTTATAACATACCACACTCATGCCCATTTTTTCAAATTCCTATATAAATCATGCACCCATAGGATTTTGGGCATGTTTTCACTACAAACAATCTAGGTTTCTTCACACAAGCATACATGCACAATTGAGTTGGAATTACCTAAGTAAGAAGGTATTTTTAATTCCTTGTTACTCTTTCCAAACCTAGTGCATATTATTTCCTTCATATCTTGCCATGTTGGCAAGCTAGGCCTTTGCACTGCCTACTAATGAGCAATAGTGCTCTTTAGGGTATGTACTTGTGTGCCTAATTTATCTATTTCCTTTGGAACACATGCTTCAATGCCATGGACATAGTTATCTATAAGTTGGATCCCTCTATATTTTGGGAGCACCAAAAATTTCATTTACTTAGGTATAACACCCTTTTACCTATCCTTTTGGCTTGGGGAACCCATTTATTTTGAGTGTGATTAATTCTAATCAATCCCATTTGGGATAGACTTGGATCAGTTTCCCACATTAGGTGACACCATTAGCTTGTAACTTCATAAGCCTCTTTAAGCCATGAATCATAGGCTATGTTACTTGTATTAGAAGTTGATTTTCTATCCTCCCATTTAATCGCCCCTTGGTTTCTTGGGTTAAGATTCTTGGTGCCTCGTGTCATTATGTTATAAATGTAGTTAATGTCATCTTCAAGATCAACACTTTCCATATATGGAAGCTCTTGATCACTTGATAGGGGGATAACCACCCTCTCTCTTTCGTTCTTGAAAGTCATGTAGTGCTTCTTGAAGTGCATGTCTACATTTTTGGTGTAGTACCATGGCATCCCTAAAATCACTAGATAGTTATCATGCTCTACCAGCTTAATTACCTCAAAGTTGGATTAGAATTTGGTGCCCATAATATCTACAATGATTCCCTTTAAGATCTTGATAGGGTACACTCAAGTTTTTTGGCCATAAACAACATATGAGGGGAGGGTTTTAAGGGTTTCCATCCCATATTATCTCAATTAGTCTTAGTTAGAATGTTAACCTCAATCTCTATGTCCAAAAAAACCTCACAAATATACCATCCATCAATGGTGGTGTTTATTATTAATTCTTGGTCATAGTCTACATTTTGAGTATGCCTTACTTCATATACTTGTTCATATGTGGTGAAAAAAATTCAATCATTTGAGGTGTGGCATCTTCCTCTAATCTTTTCCCTACATGCTCTAAAAGAATTTTTTTTAGTAGGAGACACATCCCTTCAATTTGAAGGAGGCAAAATATCTTGATCAACTCCTATACTTCAACCTCCTAGCTATTTTACTTCCTACATAAGGCACTTACTTATGATTCTAGATCTCTATCCATTTAGATTTCTCCCTAAAAATTTTAAACTATGCTCATCACTTATTATAGGATGTCTTTATGTTTCACAAGGTTAGGGTAGGGCATATATTTTGGCTCAAGTCACGTTATGTGCATAGTGCAACTTAACTCACTACATTCCAAGTGAAGTTCTTTTGTTAGTGTAGTAGGCAACTATGTGGTGAACCCACTTCAAGTTGTGGCCTATAATTTAGGTGGATCCTTATGATTTTGGTATGGTTTGAGAGTCCATTTTTATTCTTTTGGCTCATGCCTAACCATTATAACACCCTTATTTGTGTTAGGCTAACCTTGAGTCATTTGTTTTATAATTCTAGGTAGTCCTCAACTACATGTGGTCCTTAATAATACACACATTTTGGGTATATGAGGTAGTCATGTTCATATTTATCAATCAACCCATGCTTATAACATGATCATGATGAGAATCTTCCTCTATCGTGTCCTCTACCTTGCCTATACGTGCCTCATTGATTACCATAGCTAGTATTTTACTAACCATAGCCTTCATTTCCTTGGATTTCCTACCCATTGGATGTGGTTATAGTCTATTATGTGCCTCTCTCCATATTTTGGTGCATCTCATCAATGACATAATATTCCACTATTAACTAAGCATAGGAGTTGCACATCTTGTAATATATAGTAGTGTTCATTTGACTGACATGCTATAATAGGGGATAGTTCTAAGAGTCATGCAATCTATGACAAACTTCACAACTAAAAAGTAAGTTGAAAAAAAAAATTATAGGCAATTATTCTTGTTATGCCCCTCCATATCATAGTTAATGCACCACAATCCACTATCAGTGTCATGTATTAAACCAATATTTAGCTTTTATAGCTAGGAGGCCATTAATGCAATCTAAGACTCCATAAATAGGTTGATCCTAATGTCAATATTTCATATTGCTTTGGATTAGAGTATGGCTTCAAACACTTTGTGTTAGTACATAAAGGTCTTCATGATGCTTTATTGCTAAAATTTAGGAATATCAAATTGCTTCAAGAAAACTTCTTTCAGTATATCATAATCAATTATAGCCTAGTTTTGATAGAATTTTTGATACTAGGTATGGGCACAATCTACCAAGGTGGTCATGTACTAAGTTACCTTGTGATCTAACTAGGTGATACTCAAGTGTGTTATTGAATTTCACACTTGAGAACATACTCTATGGCATTCTCTACACCATAATACTCATGCAAGTACATCACCATTTCATAATAAATCTATTAAGGGGGTGGTGATGGAGTCTAAGGTGCTTACCCTTGGCATTGGTGCTTACCCCCTAGCATATGTGTTGGATGTGGTCCTCTAATGACTCTAATTATAGGGTTGAGTGTTGACCCTATTATTGTAGGTCACATTATCAAGATTGATAGTGTAGTACTACTTAGTTATGGCACTAGGCCACTTCTTGTGAATTGTTTCCCAATCAACATAGTTAACATCCTTTGAATGGGAATGCTTGTACTTATGCTCTAGATTCTTGGGTTGACAGTCACTAGTTTCATGGTATTCTCATTAAATCCTTCATAAGGAATCACTTATTTGATCACAAAGTCTTGGTCCAAAGTTTGAATTCTATCAAAGTCAATGTCAATAATAGGGCCAGTTATCATTTTTGTAGTCAAGAATCTAGTTCATCAGCTTACACTTCAGGTTCAAAGGGGGTAGATTCTTCCAACACATCTTCATTCATTACATCTTTTAGGAACCCAAGGCATTCTACACCTGACTATTAAGCTTAAATTCTTACTTCTTCCTCTCTTTCCTCGTGTTGTTTTAGTTTAAGGGATCCTTCCTCATGCCCTTCCTACTTACTAGGGGTCCTCTTAACACTCCTAGGTTATAAATCCTCTATTAGCCTACACTTTCAACTTGTTATAGTCCTACCTTTAGTGTTCTTAGGTATTAGGTTTCTCATCCCTTTCCATTATTCCTCACTTACACTTCCCCTTCTCACATTTTACACTTCCTCATACAGGCAAGGATTTTATCCTTCCATTGTTATAGTTTCAATACCATAATCCGCCAGCAATTTATTTAGTTTAGTGCTAAGGCCTCTTTGAATGTGTCCCTTAGTTTACAAAATAACTCATACTCTACTTATTTAGGGCAAGATAAGGTTGACACTATGAATTCCAACATGTAGTTGTTCATCATGATGTTCCATCACTTATCTACAACATGCATCCAAACACCATTTATGATCTTAAGCTTCTCTAGGTGTTATTTTGTCCACTTAAAGTGATAGTCATAAATTCATCTTCTAGAGGTGGTATATGCAACCAACCAACAATACACATGCTCAACTAGTTCATAAAATAACACCTCATATAGAGCATCATATAGGTTGGTTTTCACCTATTATCTTGGATTCTATCCTTGGCATGTCAAATTATTTTATGTAAAACTATCTTCCACTTTATCTAGATAGTACTCAATGTTATGAAGTGAAAGTTAAATCATCATTTCATTGCACCATTATAGCAATAAAATTTAACATAGGTCTCAAAAATAGAACTAAAATGTTGTAGAAAATTTTCTTCATTTAGATCATGTGCTTAGTCATGAACTTAACAATAAATTCAAGTTAGTTATATAATAGATAAAACTAGGCATAAGCATGATAAAATTTTGTGTTTCACAACATTTAAATGCACTACTAAACTAGCATCAATTTCACATAAGGCATAAACCTTATGTGCTCACCTGAAGCACAATAGTGAAGGGACTTAGGGCCCACATTGGGTTAGTTGAAATGTGATGAAACCTTTCTATCAATGGGACTTAGTCATTTACAAAATGGTCTTAGGAAGTCTATCAGTGTGTACCATTCTAGATAAGGTCAAGAGGCATAAGCCTATTTAAAGGAACTAATCCCAGTCATGGTGGCACAAGTATATAGTGGAATAACTACATAACTTTCTAAGAAACAAGTATTTGTCACAATTTCATGTCTGGATAGTTATATCTCTTAATGGTATAATCTATAAGGATAATAAGTTAAGTGTCATTTAAGTGTTTAGTCATATTTAGGGAATGAATTATGCTTAGGTGTTGATTCTTCAAGTTAGCATTCTAGCTGTGATTACTAGGGGTTTGATGCATGCATATTTTAACACTTAGTCAATTTATGAGTATAAAAAAGTCTCTATATGGCACAATGATTCCATTAGTAACTTGGAATAGACCTTTACATCTCAATACATTCAAAAATGAAAACTATGCCATTATTCATAGAGAACTTAAGTTACAATCATACACCAATGTTAAATTATATGAATAGATCAACAACCAAGTAAATATGCATCATTATTTCAATTAAATGAAAGTTCATCAATAGAGTATAATTCATAACATAAATAGAGAATCAACCCATTTCCTATTTACTCATGCCTAGTGGCTCACAAATGAGCTTGGGCACCGTAATATGTATTCTTTTCAATATCCATACTAACTTAAACTATATCAATAGTGTTCTCCATTTTTATAGAGATTTGTTTCATTAATTTCACATCATGTTCTTTAGGTTCAAGCTCATTTTTATAGGTAGGGGAACATATTTGAGCCAAGTCAGATGGATGCAGCTAGGTGTTGAGTTGTTGATAGGGATCATTATTCCACTATCTCTACTACTCTGACACCCACGCTCTCCAACCACCACATTTAATACTTAAAGGGATGTCCTTTAAAACCCAATAGTTAAAAAAATACCCACCATCTAGGGTAAGATATTAATATATTCTTCCAATTGGTGCCAAAAGTAATAAAAGAGCAATAATTTATAATGATTACCACATGCTGAGATGTGTTGAGTTAGTGTGGTCCACTCGATAACACAAAAAAGGGCCCAACAATTTTTGAAATTAAAATTTGAGTATAGGTAAAAAGTATGAAATTCCTAAGTGTGTCTAGGGTTAGGGTTTTAAATCTGGGGTTTTTTTTCAATAATTTAAATTAGATGTAAATTAAATTGAAACCCTAATGTAAAATTGATTTAATTTATATAGGTTGTCTAAAAAAATTAGAAAATAATTATTACTCATAATTAAATATATTGAACAAAATTTGGATGAATGAAAATTAGGATTTGATGAAATATTGAAAGTAAGATGGTTTCACCAAATGATCTAACCATTTAGTGTTTTATAATGAAAATCTTATGTTAGATAAAAAGGATGAGATACCTAAACTAGTTAAATAAATATGTAATAATTAGGTACTAATTTTTTGTGATTTTAGAATTATTTGAATTTTTAATAATAATAATAATAATAATAATAAATAGGCATAAATAGATACTTATCTAAGAACTAACTATCATGGATGATCTAGGTTCTGAAAGTTTACATCTAGGTAGTAGTTTGTGTCATTGGCAAGATTTAGATGTTCATTTATTCACTAAATAGTAGCACCCAACATGGATAGTAAAAAATCTATGTATTGTCCTTAATGTGGGGTTAATGACCCCTTTTTAGGACTATTCTTATTTATTGGGAGCACCTGTGCGTGTGTCTGTATGTCTTACTCCTATGTGATTGAAATCTAGAGCCCTATATTGTACCTAAAAAGCCTAATTTAATGTGAAAACCCTAGTCTCCTTAAAAGTATGGCATGTGAAATAAATTTTTGTGTGTTATTATAATGGATTGGACATCCTCAATACCCCATTATGTAGAGAGTTTCCTACACACTAATACTCCAAAGAGGGATCAAGCCTCATGTAGCTATCCCACCTAGTTCTTGATGTAAGTACAAGTGAATGCTAGAATGAGAGAGGACTTAGATGACTTAAATGTACTTGATATTTGAAATGCCTAAAAAATTGGCTTACGGATGTTGTATATGGTAGTATGAAAAAATTACGGAAGAATAGGGATCAAATACCTTAATTTTTCACAACTTTGTCTTTGGTTTGAATAGTTTTTGAATCTATTTTCATTCTAGTGAATAGAGGTGGAATATAGTTGTATTTATAGGGTTTTTTTGCTTGTACAAATAATAAAATGAACTTAGTCCATCCTTTGGAGGGTCACACATTTGAAAAACTATCCATTGGGAAAAGTTAGGGCTAAGGATAATAACACCTAGTTAGGGACACTAGAATCATGTGGTTGTAGTATCCCAAATGTGGTGCTAATGTCCTCTTTACAAACTACTAAGAAATTTAGATTGGGGTCTAAGATGATATTTTTGGGATTGTGTTTTGATTGGTTGCAGGTGACTATGGTCTACTAAATAACTATAAAATTAAGTCTAATTCTCAATGATAAGTCTATAGCTATCCTAGGGATAGGTTAACTTAAGTGACACTACTATAATTTAATTACCACTTTTAAGTGATCACATATAGAAATAGGGAAGATATCTTCAATTAAATGCTTGATAGAGTGATTTTCATAAGTGCCTTGGTCTCTTTGGTCTTTTTATAGGTATTTCTAAGTGAGGAATAATGAGGGTTGATATTGTATTTATATCAATCCCTTTGGAGTAATAAATCACATTAAAATACTTATTATAAACATTAGGATACATTTCATTTAAAAATTGGATGACTTTAGGGCACTTGACACTTGCATCGGGACATGATAATAGCATCGATGTTACCATTTATCTTGGATGTTAGTGTCTAGGGTGCATGAGAGTAGGTATAATTTTAAAACTTGTAAAGATGGAAGATAAGTACATTTTAAGTATTTTGGTCAAGATAGAATATGTGGGTCTTTAACATAAGACTGGTCAAACTAAGAGATAAAGGCCAAGGGGCACAAAATTAGAGGAGATTCAAGACTTGTAGAAGTAGAAAAGGTAAAGAACAAAGATGAAGAACCAAATTTTAAGTTTACCAAGTGTACAAAATTGAGGTGCTATATAATCATAAAATATCATCTAAATTTATGTTAGGATCCTACTCCTCAATAAGAGTACATATGATTACCTTGTATAAGCAACTAAACATAGAATTATACCAGAATGAACAAGTAACTAGAATTCACAAATAACACAAAATATGAGAGACAATACACAATCTTGTATTAATACTCATGCCAGAAGGAAATACAATGAAGATTCCACAATCTTCCACACCTCTCAGATGTATAGATCTCTTTCCCTTAAGAATTCACTCTCCTACCAAAAATGGTCCCAACACACAACTCAAACACAAAGTTGGTGTTCACCTCCAACCAGTCAGTCATAACACTGCCAATACCAAGCACTCAAAAGTACTTCAAGTAGATCTCCCATGAACCTACAATAACCTGCAACTCAAATGATCTTACTTACCATGTAAAACTTCTCCTTGATCTTGCTGCCACCTACAGATCAACCTATTCTTACAATTGCAAGGATTTACCTTGCCTTAATCCTTGATTACAATACATGCCAATGGGTCTATAAATAGATCCCATACTAAAAAATAACTTAGACTTCTAATTTACAATAATTAGACACGTAGCTCAAGAATCAAAATAGCCTTTACATGCAAACAACTGGTTCAACAAACTAATTATTCATGCAATGAGTAGTTCTAGAATAGCACAAGAGACTGACATTGGTCCCTGTCTACCTGGAGATGATCGACATCAGCCGACTCCTGGCCGATGTTGATTTCCTTCTTGTCCACCACTGACCGATGTCGGTCAGCCTAATTGACACTGATGACTGTGACACTCAGCAACTCCTCCATGTGTACATATAGTGAAGCTTTTAGCTCCACAACCTAACAATATCCCACTTGGAAATAAATAGTTACAATTGTACTTATACCTATACATCATCTAGTTTGTTCCTTGGCTTTGTATCCCTCTTTAAGATCACTCTTGAAGACCAACCACCACAAATCCTATGGTGCACCTCCTATCATCCAAATCACCTGCCACATCTACATCTACAAACCCATGTAGAAAAGAACTTGACCCTGCATAGCATGTGCACCTACTGCTGGTCCCTCTTAGATACCTGAGAATCCACTAAACTGCCCTCTAGTGCTTCTTTCCTGGATTGACCCCAAAATTGCTAATAACTCCCACTACTTGGGAAATCTTAGGTCTAGTACACATGTACTCAACCTCATTATGTAAATCAAGACACTATTCATGGAACTATCCAAGCATCGGCATGCTAACGAGTTTCACACAATCATCTGGAGACAAAATCAACCTGTGACCTTCCATGTCTCTAAAACACACTCATGCCAAAGAATCTTGCTGCTCTCATATTCCTCATGACACACCTCTGAACTAACTTTACCTTTAGTTTAGCAACTCCCTGTATGTGTAACCCTACAATAAGCACACAATATAGTAATAGGATAATGTAGCTAATATTATCCAACTTGGTAAAGAGAAACACAATGGTCAAACCTCCATTGTCCTGCAGCTTACTCAAGACCATATACCCAGCCTTCTGTCTCACGTGTCCATTCCTACTCTTTTTTATCCTAAACATCCATTTGTCTCTTAGTGCTTTCTTCCAGCTGGCAACTCCACCCAAAAACTCCCATTTAGTTCTTCTCCAAGGAATCACATCCTTCATCCATGCCAAGCTCCCACTGTTTCCTAGATTCTACCTGCTTTGCTTCTTTAATAACTTCCTAGTTCTTGACCATTAGTGAGCAACAAGTAGTGTAAAGAAGGGAAATGATGAATTTGAGGCTTACTTACCCTTTAAGTCCTCCATATGGGTGCTTGAGACTCCTTGATAGCTTGTTGTCTGCCCAAAATCTGTCTCAGTGACTGATGCCAATCACATCTCAGTCTGCACTTGACCAACATCAGTTCCATGTGACTATCTCATCACTGATGTTAGTTCCCCTTAACCGATGCTGGTGTTTATTTATCTAAAGTCACCAATGTTGGGTTGCACATAGTTGACATCAGTCCCTGTGTAGATGCTGATGTCAGTTTTCTAACCAATGTTGGTCTCTATGTTTTACTTGTGAGTGATGACTTTTACCTGTGAGTTCTTTTTAGATCAAAACCCTATCCAAATCAACCTTGCTCTGTGTAGAATTCTTTAGCCCCTTACGCTGATCTCTATTTGTCATCTTCTCCTTGAAAACTAAGGCTTTCTTGTTCTTGTCACGAACATCAGATTTCTCAAAAAATGTCACTTTCTTCTTTTGCTTACAAAAATCTTGATCCATGCTTTTCAAATCTGAAAGCATACCCTTTGACTCAAGAACATGCATCCCCTTCTTATTCATGTGACCAAGCCTATTAAGCCACATCTTTGAATCTATAGCTAAAGTAGATAAAACAGAAGGAGAATCAGTAATACAAGTAGATAAATAAAGTGTACCTTCTTTCTTACCTCTTACTACAATAAGTGAACCCTTGGAAACATTCCAAGAGTCTGTTGTGAGAGTTATTGTGCAACCCTCATCACCCAACTTTCTAATAGAAATCAAATTCCACTTCAGGACTAGGACATGCATGACCTCCTTGAACACCCATGTGTTTCCCATATGTAATTTCAGCTTCACTTTCCCTTTGCCAACCATTTGACAAGGCTTACCATCCCCTAAATAAATTTCTCCAAAGTCTCCCTAGACATATTCATGAAAAAATTCCCTATTTGGGGATGCATGGAAAGAGGCACCAAAATATAAAACCCAAGATTCTACTTTATCCAAGGAACATATCAGAGCATCTTGTGCAACAATATCTACAACATCTACAACATCTGCTTCTTTAGTTCCTTCTTTTTGATCTTCAACCAACTAACAATCTCTCTTTATATGCCCTTTCTTTCCACATTTCCAGCAGGTTATTCTGCCATACCTGGACTTGGATCTCCTAGCTATCTTTGACCTTGATCTCCCATGCTCCATCTTCTCTCTTTGACTTCCCCTACTTTCAACACTTAAAGCATTCCTTGATGATTCACCTGTGCTTTTCCTGCGAATTTATTCATTCAAGATTACACTCACAACATCATCCACTTTTAAGATCTTTGAAGCAGACACAATATTACTAACTGCCATTACCAAACTCTCTAAACTTTTAAGTAATGAGCATAAGATTAAGAGAGCTTTAATTTCATCATCAAAAACAATATTGACTAAATTTAACTGGTTTACTAAACCATGGAAATCACTAAGATGACTATGTATAGATCCACCTTCCAACATTTGCAAATTAAATAATTGCTTCGTAAGAAATACCTTATTTGAAGTTGAGGGTTTTTCATATAAATTTGCCAAAGATTCCATAAAATCTACCATTGTCTTAGCTTGTGATAAGTTGAAAATCACAGACGATGTAAGGCTCAACCTTATAGATCCCAGAGCCTTCCGATCAAGAACCTCCCATTCTTCATCCTTCTTATCATTGGGCTTGCATGCAACCCCACCCAATGGTAATTACAAATCTTTTTGATACAGATAATCTTCAATTTTCATCCTCCATAATTGATAGTTCTTGCCATTAAACTTCTCCATTCGTAGCTTACTTTCTTCTACCATTGCTATACTCCCACTCAAACAGAAACCCCTGTGAGTGACTTGTAATCAACAAACACTAACCAAATCTGATATAACCTATTAGTAACCCAACCAAAAGCTTTGATACCACTTGTCAGGATCATACTCTTCAATAAGAGTACATATGATTACCTCGTATAAGCAACTAAACACAGAATTATACTAGAATGAACAAGTAACTAGAATTCACAAATAACACAAAATATGAGAGATAATACACAATCTTGTATTAATACTCATGCCAAAAGGAAATACAATGAAGATGCCACAATCTTCCACACCTCTCAAATGTACAAATCTCTTTCCCTCAAGAGTTCACTCTCCTACCAAAAATGGTCCCAACACACAACTCAAACACAGAGTTGGTGTTCACCTCCAACCAGTCAGTAATAACACTGCCAATACCAATCACTCAAAAGTACTTCAAGTAGATCTCCCATGAACCTGCAACAACCTGCAACTCAAATGATCTTACTTACCATGTAGAACTTCTCCTTGATCTTGCTGCCACTTGTAGATCAACCTGTGCTGACAATTGGAAGGATCTACCTTGCCTTAATCCTTAATTATAATACATGCCAATGGGTCTATAAATAGATCCCATACTAAATAATAACTTAGACTTATAATTTACAATAATTAGACACGTAGCTCAAGACACAAAATAGCCTTTACATGCAAATAATTAGTTCAACAAACTAACTATTCATGCAATGAGTAGTTCTGGAACCACACAGGCGACTGACGTCGGTCCCTGTCTACCTGGAGATGACCGACATCAGCTGACTCCTAACCGATGTCAGTTGCCTTCCTATCCACCACTAACTAATGTTGGTTGGCCTAATCGATGCCAGTGACTATGACACTCAGCAACTCCTCCATGTCTACATACAGTGAAGCTTTTAGCTCCACAACCTAACAATTTATCCCTTTTTAATCTAGTAATTCAATTACTAGTTTAAAGGAAAGGAATATATACCTATGTGTATATGCACACCTTATCTTTATGTGTGCCTAAATTAAGTGATTTTTTGGTGACTAACCTGAAACCAAGAGTATGTTACAATATAAAATTAGTACATAAAATTTGGGTTGAAATTACCTAAAATTTATTGAAAATGAAAGATAAAAATTTAGGTGTACACCTATGTGTGAATGTAACTACCATGTCTTTTGGAAATTTGTATTGAATTTTTTTTTATCATTGTAAGGATCTATAATTGAGATTAATATAAATATTTAGAGTGCATATATCCAAAGAGATAGAGATAAAGAGAGAGAGATTGGAAGGTACATGCCCCCAACTTTAGAGAAAAAGTGAGTTGCCACCTGACAGTTGAGATTAGCTCAACCATGTGACCCAATGATACTTATAACTTGGTGAGGCTAGATGATAATTCTAACTTAAAAACCTAGAAATATTGAGTAATTTGATCACTTCAACCATAAAAATTTTAAATAACTACTATAGTATATTGGTTAGATAAAAATCTATAAAATTTTGTGGGGTATCGATATGAAAATGTCCATGATATGGTAATAATCAATAGAAGATTTTTGGAATCTGAAATTGATTTTTATTTTTTGATAGTAGGCACATGTTACATAGAATATGCACCTTAGATATGTCTCATGCTAAAAATATGTATAACAATAGAAATAATGCATAGAATTCTACCATGAATATGAATATGAATCATATAACTATGTGTTTTAACTAATTTAGATTACTATGTAGGTGTGGAAGACATGCTTCCAAAGCATTCCCCCACTATATATGGATAAGTATAAAAATTTATATAAGTACCAATGTGGAGGACATGTTTCCAAAACATATGCCCACTATAAATTGGAGATGTTGAATAGTGAATAGGTATGGAGAACATGCTTTTAAATCATGGCCCTACTAAATATGAGAACTATGAATATGTGGAAGCCATTCCCATATGACATACCCTCACTGAATCTAAAAACTAATATAAGTACCGCATACTAAATGAGTGTGGAGAAAATGCTTCCAAATAATGCCCCCACTGTAATCTAGAAATTGTGCCAAGTGTGAAGAATATATGTCTATGACATGCCCCCTCTAATATGCCCCTAATTTAAGGTGAGGGAAAGATATGAAATGGTAGTTACCTCACCTCAAAAGGATAAGACAAATGTATAATATTTAAATGTAACCATGCAGTAGATATAAGGAACATTTCTAGGTAGATATATCATTAAAGAACATATAACCAATGTTATCACTTGAAGGCCAAAGATGCATGATAAGGATCATGAAAACATATAGATAGTAAAATTGTAGTCTTGAAAAGAAAAAAATCATACACATAAGATCACTCAAAATCAAGTCAAGAGGCAATGGTCCATGGAGACTACAAATAAGGGGCATGTTCAAATACTACATAATCAAAGGGACATAACTTAGTAAAATGTCCACAAAGTCAAGAATAAAATATTAAAATGTCCATATAAAAAATAATGAAATATTCAAATGTTAATGAAATCATACATAGTAATAACGGATGCAAGAAAAGGAGCATATTCAAATGATCAAAAAAAGAATACAAGACACTCAAAGAAGTGCATAAAGTAAAACATAAACAACCAACATAAACATGTCATATTATCCCATGGATCCAATGTGTCAATAAAAGTATGTCAATTGTATAACATATGAATTACCCTAGGTAAGATATAATCATGGATAAAGGCATGTGTTAGTACACATGTGATCTCAAACATGATAATGTAGAGTGATCATTGAATCATATAACCTATGTTTATTAAGATAAAACAAGTGAATACCCCCAATGTCCATATGACATGAGTGGAAGAAAATCCCAATATATAAAATAGGAATGTATCATGTATCTAGGTATGCCTATATCACAATAAATTATAAGTTTAACAAATATGTGTTTTAAGGATTAACTAAGCATGCCATCCATCAATATGGAAGTAACACATGGGTGCGAAAGATCCAATATAACATTTATGTGGAAAAAAGTGTTTTTGAAATTTTGTATAATTTTGATTTTTTTGATATTTTTTGAATTTTAAAAGAGGAATGATCATCCTATGATGCCATCTAATGGATTTTCATACAAATCTCCCTAATGTGAATCTAGTGTAATACCCTAGTTATGCTACCAAAGAACATGTATAGGTGTAATATCTATCATTATGGTATCAATGATGCTTTGTATATGTAAAATACAACTTTGTGGTTGTGAAGTAATAGTAAGAGTAATAGGAGTAGGTGTTCTTATAACCCATAGCTAAGTGCTTGTTTATTTCTTTGGTATAGTTGAAATATGTTTATTTTGAGGTGCTCTATATATCTGAACATGGTGTGTAGTAGAAGATAGGGATTCTATGGAATCCACTATATGTCTTTAATTTAATGGTATCTTAAGTACTAGCTACCTAGTAAAGGGGATTGCTTATTACTTACCCTTTTATGGCGAATGAGCCCTAATAGGCTTGATAGTTAGTTTCCTGGGTATAAGTTTATTTTATTCAAGAGTATGCTCCTATAGAATTCCAAAAACTATAACTACCTAATTGGTATGAATATATTTTACATTCCCATATATTTTATAAGGTACTACATGAAGAGTGTGTATCTAAGCTCTTCCCAATAACATATCAAAGATGACTATAAAAAGGATAATTGAGAAAGTAGTAACCACATATATGGGATCAACCTATAACAATAGGTCAATCTTTCCAAGAACCTTTTCCGAGGTCCCATCAAATGTTCTAACTGATCTAGTATAAGGATTTAGATCATTATGAGTATAACCTAAGTTCATAAGTGATGTCATGGTTCAAACATTTTCACTTACACCATTATCAATCATAACACTATGTATGGGGTGTTTATCAAGGTATGATTGAATTGATAGAGAATGAATATCAGAGTTATCATACTTAATTTCAATGTCATCAAAAGTAATAGAGGTTCTTCAAACCATAAGAGGTATATGTCATGTGTAAATAATAGCAACCCCATATAATAGGCACCCATAATGTGATGGAGGAGGATGTGTATTATATGTAATTTATACTTTTGGTTCCTTCTTGTAATGGTCTTGCAAAGAATTGTAAAAAAAATTATGTTTATGGTTGTGACTAGGTTGTGAACCTAATTCCTTTAGAGGATCCTCAAATATAAGTTTTTGGTCATTGATAAGATCTTGGATATTGTGCTTCAAGGTGAAACATTTGGTTATATAATGTCCTAGTCCTTGATGATAATCACAATAAGCATTCACATCATATTCTTTGAGTAGAGGTCCACTCATATCAACCTTGATAGGATGAGGGAGAGATATACTTTATAGCTCTAATAACCATAGGAGCAATTAAAATGGGACTAAATAAATGTGTATATTATCTCCTTGATGTATTGGATAAGACAAGCTGATTATGTTTCTATTAAACTATGTTAATCATGGTGGTTTTTTCTAGGCTCACAAAGTTTTACCTTATAACTTGGTTTAATTGTAGATTTGGATATATGTAGATGTAGTTGGTGTGTTTGCTACATAATTGAGCTTATTTAATGATAAAATATTCATTTCTCCATCCTGTAAAACATGGCATAAGTCATCAAAAGATTTGAAGTTATTAAAAATAATAGACTCATGTAAAGGAGAAAACAAACTTTGCTTGAATATATCTTGCAAATTTTTGTATACAATAAGATTGGTCATTTTGTCTAGCATTGTCTTATACCTCAAGACACATTCATTGATAAGTTCATTGGTTCCATGTTTGCTTTTGGAAATTTAAGCATAGGAAATATTTTCAAAAAATTTAATGGAAAAGTGTGATAAGAACTAGTCATCAATAGGTTTGAATACTTTTATGGATTGGAGAATTAAATCATAGAACCACCTCAAAGCATAGTCCTTGAGGCTTATTGGAAATAATTTGGTAAAAAGTTTAACATTGGAAGCATAGTCAAGGCATGCCACATAAAATGTTTGAAGATGTTTTTCAAGATCACCCTTAACATAATAAAATATGAATTTAGGTTCCATAAACTTAGTTGGAAAAAGGTGAAAAGAAATTTCAAGTGAAAGAGGATTATGCAACACATCTTGTAAATCTATAGCATGAGGGGATTTTAATTTTTTTTGTTCAATGTTTGTAATCTTGTCTTCTAGGGTTTTTATAACTTGAAGGAATGATTGAATTTTAGGCATAATGGGATTTAGATTAATAAGTTGAGTAGTCACCAAAGGGGATGAAAACATGTTATGAGTAGTAATAGTCATTAAAACCTATATTTATGTCAGAATAATAAGTAATTACATAATATATGTATCAATAGTAGTTTTAAGGAATAAAAGTTTAAACACATAACCCATGATCCCACTAGATGTATTTAGTTATAATGTGTTGAAGGAGAGGTATTTTTACACTATAGCTATGGAATTTTTGGTGTCAAGTATAGTTTTTATGATATCATCAAGATCTTCATGGTTTTGTCAAATATGATTACAAAACAATGCAATTACATGTACTTAATCATGGTCTATGTTATCATTTTAATTTGTTTTAACATTTTCATTATCAAAATATTCTTATATGATAACCATATCATTATTTTTTCCATTTTCAACATGGGTATCATCATGATCCAAGGTATGAGACCCCTCATTGGTTTGAGACATATTGGATATAAAAAGGGTAAGCTCAATATGTTAAATAGGCACACCTCCCAATATAAGGATAAACCTAGGTTTCATGAAAAATATTAAAATTTAAAAAAAATTACAACAATCTAAAAGCCTACCTAATTTAAAACCCTAAAAATTAGAAAAAATTGCATTCACACAGATCAGGTTCACCAAATGTTTAACCCTAAAATGGATCTAGATTGGGGTTATATAGATTATTAAAGGGGTATATATAAATTAAATGGCACAAGGGTGATAATTAGATCTATATTAGACTAATTAGATAATAAAATCATACATAAAAATACACTAAATTCATTATGCTGAGATAGTCTAAATATAAAAAGTATAACTATGTTAAATATAGAAATGATAAATAAGTGAAGTACTTAGCTTGTTCAGATGATAATACAATTATATATATATATAATATTATGAAATAAAGAGGGAAGGATATTATATAAAAATAATTAGATTTTAAATTTGACACCTCATTCTCTTTAGACAATAGTGTTAGCCTAGGATGATTACATCGATGCTACTATTTCGGTTCGATGATAGTGTCTTGTAAAATATATATTATGAAATAAGATGAAACCATCTAAATGATTTTGGGTTTTACTTCACCTTTAATTTGGTGAATTAAAATTTGGGTCATGCATAGTTTCTCCTTGTGAAATGGAAAAACACTATATTTATACCTTCAATGTGACCTTGGGAAAAAATAGATTAGTGGGCACATAGTGTTGAGCTAACCCCAATGACCCCATTATCAAAGGATGATTATTAAATATCCAATACTATATAATAGGGATTTATACTCATTTAGTTATCCCTTATGTGTTGGATTGTGTGTGAATCATACAATATGTGCAAATAAAGTACATTAGTAACGTAACTTGTAACTTGGGAAATTGGGGTCTTGGGCTATTATTTTAGTAATTCAGACCTATAGATGCGTTTTACCTATAATTGGTATGGAAATAGGGAAGATTTATTCAATAAAATACTTGATAGAGTGATTTTTATAGGTGCCTTGGTCTCTTTGGTCATTTTATAGGTATTTTTAGGTAAAGAATGAATGAGCGTTGATCTTATCTTTATATCAATCCCTTTGGAGTAATAAATCACATTAAAGCACTTAGTCCAACCATTAGGAAACATTTCATTTACAAATTAGATGATTTTAGGGCACTGAACACTTACATCAAGACATGGTAGTATCATTGACACTATTTTATATTCCAAACGTTAGTGTCTAAGGAGTAGGATAGTATGTACATGTTTAGAACTTGTAGAGATGGAAGATAAGTACATTTAAGCATTCTAGGCAAGATAAAAGTCACAGGTCATCAACATAAGACTTTTAAGAATAAGAGATATAGGGAATTGGGCATAAAGATAGAGCATATCTGAGACTTATGGAAGTGGGAAAGGTAAATAACTAAGAGGAACAACCAAGGGTCTAAGTTTTCCAAGTTTACAAGATTGAGGTGTTATGTAATCATAAAATATCATCTATAATAATAAGGTTATTCAAGATTCAAAATGATCATATTATATAATATAAATAAATAATCTAGTATTATATATAAATCATCATGTTACATAGAAAGTTTAAACACATATTTTTCCTACTATGCAATAAATTTAATATGATACTATGCTACCTAAAGTCACTCATCGTACACAAGATCATGTGAATCATGATTTATATTTATATTTAGAATTAGATTTAGTTACATATGACACAACTCACTCATGAAAGGTGATCATTTCCATGTTATATACATGGAATACCAATGATCATCCTATTGATGGGGTAATTGGTTAGCATTTATACATTTGTGCACAATATTTCAAAAATAAAAACTATTCAAAATATTCAAAAAATAAAAAATCAAGACTTATACATGACATACTAATTTTCATTATTAATTTATATTATTTATCACATGTTTGGTATATTACACATAATTTTTCATACACACATTCATTTCATGGTATATCTGATTGATATGAAGGACATATATGATACACATTATGCATGGATGCGTAGATGCATGACATTCATATTCCTAGGGGCCATGCAAATGTTGGGAGAATCTTACTCCATAGGTTACACTATTACAAGTTATATATTTCTATGCATTTTCCATTTATCCTGTTGAGATACATTGATTATTTAAATTTGTCTTATTTATTCTTATATTCTATACAATGTTACATTTAATGGATATGGTAGTTTAATATGCTATGGCATTGTCATAGATTGATAGTGTAGACTAGTTTCACTTATTATATGCTTCATTGATGTTGCTTAATTTTTAATCAAATAATAATTGATTATGTTAGTTTAATTATTTCCTATTACCTCATATTTTTTGGATTGATTGCATAATTATATGCCTTTTTATTTGGTCCTTGGTCTTCTTCCATGTTTTTGCTTGATTGAGATTTCATTACATGACACTTTCTTGTGCCCTTGATTTATTTTAAATCTATTACTCATTGATATTTTTATTTTATGACTAATATTTGTATGCAACCCCTTTCGTTATATGACATTGAGTGATATTGTTTACATCATGGCCATGCCATTATGTGATCATGAGTGGATAAATAAAATATTATATGATAAGATTGTTGAGCTTGTTGATTTTTTTGGGTTTGTGGTGTGATGATACATATCATTCACCTCCTAAATTTATGTATTGTGCCATGATTCACATAATGCACCTCCATATGTATTAATTATTTAGTACTTATATAAGTGATGGTTACTAATACATGCCTAATTCCTATATCTATCTTTACATGACCCTTTTATGCCTTGAACTACATGTCTCATATATGCTTTGATTATTTATTAATTATTATGATAATATATTATCCACATGTTATCACATTCATCCACATGATTATATATATTTACATAATATGATCAAGGCAACAATTTAGGTGACAATTCGAGTGATGGGTCCACCCCAATTGATGATGGAACTTTCAGGAGCCATAGCTTTTGCACCGTAGCTCCAATTGACTCACCGTTTGAACCGATGGAAAGATAATAATGAGGGGAATGTTATGAGATGGCATGGATATATTATTGATGAAGTTTGACCATATAAAATCCAATGGAAGTGACCCAAATTTCAATTTTATTAGTGCAGTCTAAAAATAGTAATTCTTCAAATTTTGTATTGTTGTAAATCGTGGAAGTCAAACCACTTAGTCTCCCTCGATATTGGTGACCTTCCACATACTACTCACACATTAAAAACATGTATAAATGAAGATGTAACCTGAAATGTATATTAGACATCTCTTCTCAATGATAAACATATGTTTGGGTCTACAAATTTGATCAATAAAACATCTCTTCTCAGAGATAGCATTATTTGAATTATTTTGTTCTTGTCTCTTGAATTATCTTTCAACCAAATCTTTTCAATTTTTAGATCATAATATGATATGGTTAAATCTTATTTTGAGATGAGTAATTTATATGATACATTCATCTACTTAAAAGGGATCATATTAGTGGGCTTGTCATAGAGATTCAAGTATCCATGAATACAAAATTCAGATTTTTGGCATAGAATACATGATTTAGAAAGTTCAGATTACTAGTTTGATTCAAATTTTGCCATAAATTATAGGATTAAATTATTTGAGAGTGGTTTAGATCAACAACTTGGTTCAAATAAGAGATAAATATTTTTATATTTAAAGACATTTACATTAACAAAAGTTACAAGTATTTAGATAATTATAGGTTTAGATAAATTTTAGGGGCATATGAAATGTATATGAACAATTTTTATATATATCAAATGTGTTGAAAATTCCCCCAACTATTTGAAAGTCATGTTAGAGAACATACCACCCATAAAGGGTCACTTGGGTATTCCCACTGCTAATGCTTAGGGGAGTGCTCCTGCCCTTAATCTTGGATGCATCCCAAGTTTATAAGTTAGGTTTCAAACCATGGTGTGGTCATTGAAATCCAACAGACCCACCTAGTTGGTATTACATATTGGGATGCATATGCATGCATTTAAATAAATAAAATGTACATGTTCTCATATATTTATAGATTAAAATATATTTTGGGGGCATATGTAATGCATATACACACATTTAAAAGGAACATGAGTTACATGTTTTTGATTTTTTCAAAATTGGGACAAAATGATATGTAGATACATAACATTATATATCTTTTTGTCATCGATTAGATCAGATTATGGAGAATATTTTTTTTCATGCACATGCACATTATTATAATTTTTCTATTGTTCACATTGATGGTACCTAAAAGTGAGCACTTCAAATCTATAATTCTATCTATAACAGTTGGTTCAATTAAAATAATAATGCAGTTGAGATTTAAGGATGCTCAATGGCTTAAGAATTAATTTTTTATCCCAATATGTGGCTAATAAATTTCATCTTGGTTTTCAATATTAGTTACATGAGTAGTGTAGTTGAGGTTTAATGATGCTTAATAATCTAGGCATTACTCCATTTTAAATGAGGTTTGAGACTTTTGGCTTCCCAACCCATGGCCTTTCCTTAATACATAAATTTGGGGCATGATCACAGCCAAATTATATATGTGCTTCAATAAAGAAGCAAAAATATTTAATACTTTAATAAGGAAGGATAATAAAAAATAAGTTATAATTTTTTTACATATTTACAATTTTAGATAGATTTTGGGGGCATATGCAATGCACATGCACACATTTTAAAAGAACATGAGATACATGTTTTTAGATTTTTCATATTTTAGAAAAAATGAGATATAGATGCATAATATTGTATATAATTGTGGAACCTATTTTATATTATTGGAATCAATGGTACATATAAGTGAGCACTTTAAATCTATAAGTTTTTATACAATGGTTGACTCAATTAAATCAATAATGCAATTGAGGTTTAGTGATACTCAATGGACTAAACATTACATTATGAGCCCAATATGTGTCTTCTACCTTTCATCTTATGGTTAAATAGCAGTTACATGGTTAGTGCAATGAGGTTCAATGATACTTAATGACCTAGGTACTACTCCCTTTTCAATGAGAGTTGAGGCATTTATGTTCCAAACCCATGGCCTTGGTTTAGTACTTAAATTTTTTGCATGATTACCTTAAAATTATCCAACTAATTCAACAAGGAAGAACAATTCTCTATTTTTCAGGATCTCCTTCAAATTATCCAAGTTATTTAATAATGAAGCACATCTATGTAATACTTCAAGAATAAAGTATCACGTCCAATGACATGACACATGATAACATAGTTAAACCACTTATATGTGTATTTATTCCTTGATCTTTAAGTTTAAAATTTTTAAATGTCATTATAGATTTTATCTTTCATACATGGACATTGTTTGTTGAATACTAATTTCAAGTTGCATGGAGCAAGCTGCACATTTGAAACCTCCTCCCAAAGACAAAGTGTGTTGTACACACTCATGTACGTTTATTTATCATTTTACTCTAGAATTGTATTTTAGTTTAATACTAGAATAAAAGGGGGGAATTTACAAACACTAAAATCTTATATCAAATACATAGAAATGTCATTTTTTACCTATCCCTACCTTTAATGACTTGCACTTGCACATATGGAGCTTATTATCCCTTCACTAACATACACATGATTTATGTGGGCCCGACCTTCCCAATTTTCTATCAGTCATCTACATGAATTACATAGTCTATGTCTAACCTATTAAAATCATATTTAGACTATCTCCATATTATTAAATTAATATTCCTACATTCTAAATAAATATATTAGATTCATATTGTTCTAAATTTATTGACTCATCCAAACCTAATATAATAATCCTGCACCAATAAATTATCAATTTTAAAATTTAAATCCTTATTATGGGTTCGCCTATACGTTTTTCATGTTGGTGGTGTGAGAGAGTACCAAAAGAGTCCCATATAAATACATAATAGGTTTAAGCCTATTCCTTATCTAGCATTTCCAATCAATCATACTATACACATCCACACATATAAATTAACTACCTTATTCTTTCCAATTAAGCCATTAGTCAGAAGAATTAGGTATTAGCTATGTTTAAAGCACCTCAAATCCAAGTCAAAGTTATCATTTTCTAAGTATCAAAAGTATAACATGGGTTGCATTGATTAAAGGAGCACTATTATAAACATACACTTAACATGGAGTACTACATGCAAACTAACTTCCTTTTTTATTGTATTGGATATGTGGATAACGTTTAGTCATTCATTGGGTAGTGGTTGGAGTTAGCTCAACCTATAATTTACCCCATTTTAGGCCAAAACATAGTGTCAAAAGTAGACCTAGGGTTTCAAATAGAATGGGACATGTTTTAATAATTACATGCATAACTAACCCTCATGATTGCACACAAAGATGATTTATAAGGAGGTATATAGGCATATATGGAAATAATGAGGAAAATTCCATCCAAATGAATTCCTTAGGTCTCAAATGCTAACATCTTTTGGCACTATTCAGAAGCTAATGAATATATCTAGGCACATATAATAAGATAGTCCCTTATTAGAGATAATATTGATCCAATTTCATGCCATTTATACCAATTCCAATTAATTTCAGTATTTCATAGAATAGATAATTTCTATCTTATGCCTTTAGGTATTTTATTTTCATAACAAGTGTAATCTATAAAATAAGATTATGCACTTTACATTTTGAATTGAATTTATTATCATATTTCATATAATATGAATTTGTTCAAAGTTATATATTATAAGATCAAATAAATAAAACATAAGGTAAAAAGTATTATGTCCCACTAAGCAACCAAAAATATTTTAAAAAATGACTAATAAATAAATATTTAAAAAATCTTAACAAACTTTAAATTTTATATAAAAATATGGATGCTCTACATCTCTCTCTATATAAGCTAATATAAATATGTGTCTGTTCATTTTAGACATCTAAATTCAATTTTTATTGGTGCCTAACTATTCTATTTGTGTATATAAAATGCCAAAAAGTGGGATATGTATAATCCTACAAATCACTTATCTCAAAATAAAATGATTAAATGTGCCATGTTTAACATAGATAAAATTTAAAGTTGTAACCTTTGTGAAAGCTCATGTACAACATAGACAAATATAGTAATATATAGAAATGTGACAATGTAAGCTCAATAGGTAATATGTAATCCAAAAATTTTGTAGAAAGTAAGGATATAATAAAACAAGAGAGGGGCAAGTGATATTCATAGATAGTACCTTGTAAATAAGAGCAAGTTATATTCACTAATGTGAACAATATATGGAAATAAATGTATCCAATACAGTAACTTGTAGTCATATAAATTAACATTTATTGCTAAAGCAATTCACTTATGACCATATCCTTATACCCATTTAGCTCATGACCATTTTCATGGAACTAAGTCACTATTCCTATACTTATATGTGGATTAACCTCACCCTTGATCAAATCTAATACAAAAAATTCAAATTCTTCTTTTCAAGTAGACTAAATTCAATGCTAGATTTATCCACACTTCCAATTTAGCTATCTCTACTCCTAAGTCAAGGCCACTCCTCCATAACTATCCTGCTCACTAATAGTGTTTAATTATATTAATCATGTCCTCCCATAAAATAATGAGAAATTTATTGATTTCAAAATCACCTAACAAGTTCTATTGTAAGTTTAGGAATCCCCATTTGAGGAATTCCCAAAGAGATCACTAGAAAGCCACATTTTCTAACCATTTGCTCATTATAGGATCACATGATAAAATAAAACTAGAAATAATTGTAAATTAATATAAAAGCATCTATTCTTCCCAATATAGAATCCAAAAAACCCTAATAACCTTGAGCTAAGTTTGCATAAAACTCGAACATCACAAGTCATTATTTTTGGATTGATGTTCAAGAATTAATGGGTCTCGAGCCCTTTTAACATAATATTCAAAAATACCATAGTGGTCTGACTTAACATTAAAAAGTTTCAAGGAAAAATGATTGAATCAAAACTAGAATGATTCAATTTGATGGAAAAACTAATAGTCATTATTTAATCAAAAACTATACAACTGTAACCATACAACCTTCGTGAAGATAAGCCTTTATGTTCTTAATCTACTATTGACATTTCAAATTATCCCAAAGGACCTAAGAATTATATTAAACACAAACATTCAAAAATAACTAACTCAACCAAATTTCCATTACTAGGTAGAAAATCACCTAATTTTTTAGGATTACTAGACTTTTTGAAACTAGTTTCATAATCTATATGTAATTTTTCCTCAGAAGCAGCTCCTACCATAACCACTGCCTTCCTAGACCTAGCCCTCTCAACCTTATACACCTTGGATAATACAAAACTTCTCTAAGTGATCTATAAATATTTAATCATCACTTTTTTACCTCACCACCAAGGTGGAGCTTTGAAATTCCCCATGCATTACTCCCTTAGCTAGCCACTTGATTGCCTTAACACACTCTGGATGCCTTCTCAAATACCACCATTTTTCCAAACCTAGGATGGGTTAAAATAAATATTTAAATTATAGCATGAATATACCCTTTCTCCCTACCACTAATTATGTATCCCTATAAACCTCATCCACCTCTTAAGAAAAATTAACTAGAGCTAGGAACCTTGATTCTAAAGTGTAAAAACTAAATAATAGAATGTAATCTAATGAGTCCCTACCTATATAGGGAAGAGTAGGAGATGGGTCGAGATGAAGAGTTTCAATCTCAAAGAAGAGCCAAAATATATATTATATCCAAATTAATAATTCATCTAGCTTCTAAACTTGCTCTGAATTAGGAAAGAAAAAAAGATTACTAGCCAAAAGGGAAACCAGGTCAGAATTGACTCTTACTCTATTACTCACTACCAACATTTCTAACCCCAAAAATGCTTAATGGCTTATAATACCTTCACCATTAGAATCCAAAATACATTGAATAGTCTCATCTAGGATACTGAGCCTGAAAACCCCATTTCCTTGGTCTTAGCTTTTCTAAAAAACAATGGCCACTCTATTAATTCCACTTAATATTGTTCCATCTCCAAAAACTACATGTAAAAATGGCTACCTACCAACAAACTAACCCAATAATGGAACCATCTTGTGATCATTTCAAATGACAAGCCAACCTAGATCATCAATGTGTATGCTAAAGATCTTATAGAGCCTTGATTTCTATAATGGCAAGTCCTATCACTCAAAAATAAAAATTCCTCCACCATCAAAGCCTAATGAAGCTCAAGCATGTAGACACAACATAAAATAACACGGAAATTAATTTTATCAAAATTAAAGGAGGAGATTAGTTTTTAATAATAATTAAAGCAAAAAATCTTTCAAACTCCTATTATACTTCAAGGTTTATTTGATCAAAATTTATACAATCTTCTTAGCTATCCCTGATGTTGTCCATTGTGACTTCTATGGATTGGTCAATAACAACATTAGCCAAAAATTCTACCACAATATTTCTTTCCTTGAATTAATGACAATAGGACCAAGCATCAAAATTTTCCATCTTGGGCTAGATGATATCTAGGATATTAGCTATTTTCCAAGATTTTGACCTCTAATTAATCAATGGTTGAATCACAACCTAAGAGTCACCTTTAATCTCTAAAGTGGTAGTGCCATAATTTATAGCCATCCATATTATAGAAGTTAAAACCTAAGCCTTTGCTTCATTATTAGTCCCATCTAGAAGCTTAGAAGATAAATCTTTGATTAAGATCCACTATAATATTTTATCACACACCCTACAATGGATGCCCCTAGATTACCTCTATAGGTCCCATCAAAATTTAATTTAAACCAACTAGGTTTAGGTGTTTTTCAAATTGCCTCTTTTCTAATTCTATTCACTTACTTAATTACTATTAACCCATGGACATGAGTCTCAAGTCATCATTAAAGCATGTAATCATAACATAATTACCCTAAATTTGAGATTACACTAATATTTCACACATACCACCATAACATGGGTGAATTACATAGAACTTGATCCCTCTTCATAGTATTGGTGCATAGTAAATTCTCAACATAAGGGCTGTTAAGATCAATCATAACTTAAATTGCTAACCATTTTTATAATTTATTCTATTTATTATTCATTATATATCAAGATAGGGTTTAAAGTGAAAAATAAAGTTCACAATAGCTTCTGTGATATATTGAGCATCGCCTAATACATACACATGATCAATAGATGATAGCATATAAACCTATATTTACATAAAGGGAAAACCCCCTACTAAAAACTAATGTTCCCTATAGAATACAACTTGACATGACCTTATGTGATTAGCGTGGCCTTGTCCAAAGATAAAGAAAATACCTATTCTAATTCACATTCTTTTCATATAGTTTTAAAATCAATTCTATAGTTTCTATCTTAGTTTTCCATCATCTCATTCCCATATATATAATTTTTTTATATTATTTTCCCTTTTATCACATTTTTATAAATATTAAGTTTCAAATAAAAAATGCTTAATTTATGCTTATTTTATACATTCTAATTTTATGTAACAATTTTATATAATTAGTATTTAAGTATATTTCATTATTTCCTAAATTTTGATATGACATAACCACAAGGTAACCATGTTTAAATAATATATTAGGAAAAAACCCATCCTAATATAATAAATATAAGATCTACATAGGTGCCTCATACTCCAATGGCAATATATAGTTGATAATTAAGCTTACTAAGGATAGGAACAATGATATGATAACATGTAACTATAAAGAAGGACAATTGATATACAATGTTAGATCAAGTGTTAGTCTCAAAATGAAAACACGCACACTAATAAATCTTAACACGTCCATACCTAGATCATAGGGGGAGTTTGGTGAAAAAAAATGACAAAGGTCAACTAAAATATAAAAAAACTTACAAATTTTACTTACATTTATTGAATTCTCCAAATGATGTGTTTGTTGACTTGCTCAGATTATGCTTAAGAAGTATTCATCAATGGGGTTTAGTTCTCTCTATCTCCTCTTAGCACCATTATTGTCTTGGCTTGGGATTGATGTTGTTTGAAAATGGCTTGGCTTGGCTCAATTTTAGAATTATAACACTATCCATTTTCTTGATGAATCAAATCCTACATTATAACTCTACTATGTTCCAAGATCTCTAAATGAAGAGATCTAAGCTTGCTTTTATAGACCTTAAAATCAACTTGGAATGAGTTAAATCCTAACCTAGATTTGCTTAGTTAAACTAAGTAGGATTAAAAGGTTTCAAATGGTAATGATTATCATGGAATAAGCATGTGTGGGATACTTTTCATTTTGGACAACTCATAAAAGCTAATGATGAAAACCTAGGATATTTATTGATTTTTGAATTCCCTTTTTGATAATTCATTTAATTTTTCATGAATGAATTAAATTATGATTTGATTGGGATTTTCATGTTAATTAATCCATTTTAGGAATTTGAACAATTGTTTAATATTTGATTTAATTGATTTGGTCATTTTTTCTATTTAATTGATTTTTGGGATAAATTGATTTAATTGCATGTGATGAATCCAAATTTGAGATATTTAGAAACTCTTAGGATAGATGTTCAATTATTGGTAAGAATTTGTGTAAATTTGGGTAAAAATCCAATGGTGGCCATTTTTAGATGTCTATAATTTGCCCCTATTTGGGAAGATGTTGCAAACTGTAGGCATACAAATGTCTTCTCAAATAATGAGAAAAATGCATGTATGTCTGAAAGAAGATGGTGATTGAAGAAAAGAATCCAAATAAATGTTTATGAAGCCTATAATGGTGCCCCATTGAGGGAGTTTCCATCACATCTATGGATGGATGGTCCCTCAAAAGGAAGCAAGAAGAAAGGTGGGATTAACCCATGGGTGAGATTAATCCAATTGAGAAATTGCTTACATGAATTGATGTATAAAATGAAGTGTTAATTTTACCAAAGGAAATTATAATCAATAACAAAGACATTTATGCCTAAAAGAAGATGATGAGTAAAAAATAATGATTTTCCCATAGGTGGTTATAATTATTAAGATTATTGGAATTGGATAAAGACATTTGATTGATTGTGTCCCAATAGGGCAAATCACAAGCATAACTCAAGGATATAACATATTACATAGATTAAAGATGAGGGGGCACAAACATAGATGCATTGGTCTAATTAATGAAGAATTCACAAACAACCAGGACCATGAGGATGCATAATGTGATGAAATAGATAAATAGAAGAATAAGAATTGATTAATGGAAATGATTCAGTGGTACCTATCAGTGAGGAGATGCTCATCTTGATTGGCATGGATACAACTAAAATTGTCAATGTGTTGATTTGATCAAGATGGGTGAGAGGCTTTTCTAAGGGTACTAAGGAGATACTACACTATCATTCCATTACTTATAAGACTTCTTGAGCTAATTTTTATTGTAGCACTTGATGGTAAGCATCATGATAGAACACCATGAGGACTTGGACAAAATATACATAAGGAGTGACTCCTATGAACCAATAAATAATTGAAAAAATTACACCAATGATTGAAAAAATGATGATAATGTTGATTTATAAATATGGATGGACTCAAGAATAATGTGCAAGGAATCATCCAATGAACACATATTAACTAAATTGAGGCAACAATGCTGAAAGAAAAAAAAACATGCAAGTAAAAAATAAATAATAAAACAAAGAAACAAAAAAAAAGAAATAGAAAACATCCTTTAATGGATTTTGCCCAGTAGGGTGGATCAAGGATAATTGACTAGGCCTAGATAAGACAAATATTTTTATATTTTGAAATGTTATGATTTTTTTTATAATTTTTGAAACATCTCAACCCAATTTAAAATTATGAGATATGATATGGTCCAAGCTCAAGAAAAGTGAGAGCATAATGGTAAAAGGGAACTGATTTGCCCTTAACAAGAATTAAGCATGACCCACATAGTCCCAAAATGGCCCTAGTTCCTAATAGTTCCACCTTTCAATGGAGGAATTTAACTACTATAGAATCCAATTCAAACAAAATAGGCAAATTTGGCATAGTGGCATAATATGACATAGGAATGGCTAGTTGGTATGTCAAGCCATAATAAATAATTGTTGCCCCTAATTTTCCCATAGGTGGTTATAACTAGGATATAATTGATTAGATCATTGATACTAATTTTCCCATAGTTGTTTATAATTAGTATAAAGATCGGTGAGACATTGATTTTCCCTTATAGGTGGATGTAAATAGTCTCACATAAACAACCATGATAATAAGGGAACAAGAAAGGAAGGATGTAACTGCTAATACTTTTGTTATACTAATCCAAAATACTACCTCTATCTAGAATGCCTGAAAAAATATTGAAACTAATTTTATTATTTTTGCTAAATGTGAAACCAATAGATTAACCAAGGTCAAATGGGATAGGATAGGATAGATCAAAACATGCTTTGGTTAATAGAACATATCAAAACATGATTTGGCTGATAGATAGAATGGTAGGATGGAGAAGTAATAGGCTGATAGATTTCTATGATTATTGGATAAAATTGTTGTAGGGTTACCCCCAAGTAATAGGTTGAATGACAAGGTATGTAAAAATGAAAAAATGAATGGTAAATGAAAAAAACATGCTACATGTTGTTGGTTGATGATGGTTATTGGTTTTGGATGTGTTTGGCCTGAGTATGGTAAATGATTATGTGTTTCCTACTAATGGGGAGATGCATGCCTTGCTTAATAAATGATACAAATAGAATAGTCAATCATATTAATTTCTATCCCAAAGTTCATATGAATATCTACTCTAACAAAAAATAAGATGTATATTTAGATGCAAATGATGTTGATGTGATCTTTACTGGCCATTGATTTCGATTCCTTCAAACATTGAGATAAGGTATTGTTTAGCCTCTATAAAGGAAAGTGTGGCCATGGGTGGTAAAGTGTTAGATGAGAGTTTTTATTAGGTAATGAAATGGTGAAGGATAATATAATGGATCATGGTTGGGAAATAAATGAAGATCAATATTTTTAGGCACACACAATGTTGTTGATTTTAGATTTGACATAACTTTAGATATGGCAAGGCTGAAGAATTATAAATATGCTCTTAATATAACCACCATATTATTTTGTTATTTCATCCTAAGATTAGGTACCATCTAATTAGGTTAGAGATTAAAATCTATTTTTATTTGATATTTGATAATGTCTTCATCAAGTAGTGAATAAATATTATGCTTAGCTATTGAGGCCTCGTTAAGGTTTCTACCAATGAAGTTATCTTGATTATCCTATAGTGCCTCTAAGAAGGTTTAACTAAGGAATGCTGAATTTAGACTTTGATTGTTTTCTAGTGCCTCTAAAAAGGTTTCACTAGATGTTGAGTTTGAACTTTGATTCTCTCTTAGCACCTCCAAAAAGGTTTCATTAGGAGATTTTTATTCTTCTTAATGAATGTGGTCTTGGCCTCCTTTCTATTCTTGAATTGATATGTCACCATAGATTAAATTCAACTAGATGTGATTTTTTTGGTCCCAATAAACAATTATGGGAGGTGGAATGTTAATAATATGGCTATGTTAGTTGGTGGTAATGGAATGGGATGAGGTAGCATAATCCTCATGGAAGATACTAAGATAACTTATGTTGATGCTAAAGTAATCATCCTCAAAAAATTTATAAGGATCATAAATGTATTCAAATTGATTTTTAAGGAATGCATAACCAATCTTTTAATAACCACAAACATATTTTGATTCTAAATTTGATTCTGACTCAATGGACTCTAAATTTGTGTCAAGACTGATGTTGATTCTACTTTTGATGTTAAATATGATGTTAGTTCAAGAATAAAAATTGACTCTAATTATGATTATTCATCTAGTATGGATGTTGCTATAATTATTATTGTGTTGAATGCTTGGTATTGGATAAGTAATGACATGTGATGGCATAATGGGCTCTTTGGGAATAGGCTTTGATAAGAAAGACTACATAGAAACTGGTTTGTCAAAGTGAGGCTCCTCAATGATAGAAAAAAGGTCAAGAGACAACTCCTTAGAGATTGAATTTTCAAGGGGAGTATTTTTTAAAAGTCATATTGTCAAGGTAAAGATTTACCCAAAGCTGGTTATAATCATTAATAATTGACTCAATAAATACTAACTCATCAGAGTGAGAGTCCTTGACAATAGGAATAGGATTAAAAGGTGATTCATCAAAGGTTTACTTATGATAAATGGTTGGTTCAACAAAAACATCTTGGATTGGTTGATTTTCTTGGTCTTGGTTTACAATCAATTTTAAAACACTAGTTTTGAATACAACTTGGTGTTTGAATGATTGGCTTAGTTGAGATATTGATTGTCTCGATTGGGTTAATGTTTGGATTGGTTAGGGTGCTAATTCGCTTGGTTGGTGTATTGAATATATTGGTTGAGGTTGTGATTGGATTGGATGGATAGCTACTAATTATTTTATTTTAGGTTTTGATTTTATTAGTTGGGTTTTGATTGGATTAGCTAAGATTGTGATTAAATTGTCTTGATAAGTACTAATTAGCTTAGCTGGGGCACTAATTAGCTCAGTTGGGGCACTAATTAGCTCAGTTGAGGTTGTGATTGGATTATATGGATAGGTACTAATTGGATCAGTTGGGTTTTTTATTGGATTAGTTGGGGTTTTTATTGGATTGGCTAGGGTTATGATTAGATTGGTTGGATAGGTATTGATTGGTTCAATTGGGGTTTTGATTGGATCAATTGGGGTTTTGATTGGATTGGCTAGGGTTGTGATTGGATTGGTTTGGATTTTTGAAATTTGGGAAATATTAGTAATAGATGAGTAATGGTCTATGGTTGGATAATGTTAGGGCATTAGGGAGCATGATTATTTACACAAACCATAGGATGAAGTCCTACAAAGGTAGCAATAGGGAATTGTGAGGCTTGGTTATTATACTAAGTTAAAGGCTAAATTTTTAAAATGATATGGATGGGGTATTGTGGAGATTAGTTACTTGTATAATCCAAAACACTAAGTAATGTTATGATAATTCTAGTGTGTTATGGAGCCTAATTTTTTACACAAGCCAAAGGATGAAGTCCTAGTATAGAAATGGTTGGGTGTCATGGAGCTTGATTACTTGCATAAGCCAAATAATCTAAGTCATCCTTAAAAACCATATCATCCTAGTTGGTAACTTTATTTGGATCATAAACAGTTATTTGACTTTGTTCCTCAAATAGGTCATGATTTTAGTCAATTTGTGTGGTCATTCTATCACAAATTGGATTATACGTGACTCCAACATAAGTGTAGCTAGACGTATCTACATCAATGAAGAAATACCTAAAATAAAGAGGTTATATAGTTATAAAAACTCTAAAAATAATTTCCAAAGGATAAAAGGTTCAAACTTGGTTTAATGTGGTCAAAAAAGAGTGGTGGAGCTATATCTCCAAACAATGGTCTAAAAAAGGAGTTGTATCTCCAAAATGATGTATGCTAGAACTTATCATAAAATATTCTAATGTCAAATGTCTAATGTAAAATGTCATAAACACAAAAGGTCAATCATCTAAAAAAAGGGAAATGTCAAAATTTATGTCTAAAGTGTTTCAAGCAGGGTCAAACTAGGTAAGGGAAATGTTGCTAGATATTTTAACCAAACACAGAGTCAAAAGCTAGGCTCAAATAGGTTTTTCTAGGACTTTTGGCCAAATGTGGTGTCAAGATATAGACTTTAAAAAAACATTATGACAATATTTTAATCTAAAAATCTTGAAAAACTTTGACATAAACCTGACACATGGAATCAAACATAAACATTATCAGTTGGTATAAGGCACAAAGAACCTAGAGAAAGGCTATGTTAACCCAAATAAAGGTACAAAAATGATGAGGATAATATATTTAAATTAAAAATAAAATAAAATAATATTTTTCAAATTTAGGTAGTCAATTAACTTAAGTTACATAACCTAAAAGAGAAAGATCTATGTATCAGCCCTTACAAAATGAGGTCTAAATAGAATTTAATCAATATTTGAATTTGAGATTGTCAAAGTAAATTACAAAAATCAAGTATTGAAAACTTAGGATTTAGTTGACTAAACAATTTAGATAAATATGAACATGATAGTACTAAACAAACATCCAACAAGGCTCAAATGGTTTGTTTTTAAATAATGATAATTGAAACACAAGACAAAACAAGTCAATTGAAATAATTCAAGCAGCCTAAGGGCATTACTGATCTCATAAGATATGATCAATATTTTATTTAAAAGACTTGTAAGGCACATGACTTGGAATGACTTGGGTAGCATAATGGTACCCATCTCAATTAAGTGTCATGCTCAATGTTTTTGACATGAAATTTTTCTAAGTTAAAGCAAGGTATAAAATAGATGACGTAATGCCTCCTCAAATAATGCAGTAATGTTGGACACAAGACTCATTCATGACATGGTATAAACCAAAAAAATTATTTATAACACACCAATACAAAAATAATAGATTACAAAAATATAGCTAAGTATATCATCCTAAATCCTATCAAGGTGTGGCAAAGTGAGGTCAACTAAAAATTACAAGTTATGACCATCTAGATTGATCCCATGTGTATAAACTTTCACATTTTCACACAATATAAGTAGCACATCAATTGGATATGCATCAGTCAGATTATTATGAAAATTTTGTATCCTTTTCATAACCACTACATCCATCAATTTCTTAGTGTAGTGTGATGTCCTGATTGATCCTACATTTTAGACTAGCTTGCCACTAACATAGATCATTTAACTGCTCAAAACACTATCCCAGTAGGGTGATCCCAATTTATATACCCCCCGATTGAGAGGGGTTGAAAAATTTCTAGGATATGAAGCCTCATGTCATTGCTTCCCTAAATATCTTGTTAGAGGTAATGACACCCCCTATATAATCCAAGATGCATAAAAATAAAAGTCGAGTAGAAAGACTTTAGGGTTACTTTTAGATCACAAAATATTATGTAAGTTTGGGGAGAGCCTAGGTAAATTTCTTTCTATGCCTTGAAATAGGCACCAAAATGAAATGGAAAGGCACTTTTTATCCCATTAGTTCCACATAGGGTATGGGGGGGGGGGAGATCATACACACACTATCCTTTTTACAAAATAAACAATCAACAAACAAATATGGCATAAAAGTGAATGTGCTCAAAAGAATGAAAACTAGATGTTTTAATGTTCATTTTAAGGAACAAAAATGAAATTTGTTCTAAATTTTATCCCCTTTACATTGATAAAAACTTGCTAAAACATTGAAAAATATCTAAGGCATAAAAATGAACTACGTTCTTTTTAAACACCAAAAGATGATGTGAGCAAGATTGATAACATGTTCAGATTTGATTAGGTTCTTTGTTATGCACCAGTTGAAATTTTTTGATTAGGTTAATGGCCCCTTAGCATATTGAAAAATTTGAAAAAACTTTCATAAACACAAAATAAGCAAAAACACAACCATGTTCATTTTAAGACCTTAAGCACAAATGTGTAAGTTTAGCCTAATTTGTTTTAAACACCAATTTGAAATGTTAAAAACTATTTAAGCTTTAAAATTTGTGTTCAATGTCTATATTGGCCCTACAAAAATAAGAGAGTATCCCCCTACTTTGAAGAACTTTTGATTGTTATAAATTATGTTTGATTTTGATCTCTTGGGTTCTGATTTTATTTCATGCAGTGATTGTGGATGATTAGAGATGACTGGTTGTGGTTTAGGAAATCCATCAATGGTCAATTTAGAACCATCACTAGAAAAAAAATTTTTATGTCAATTGATTAAGATCATCATCAAGAACCTATGGACCTGAATACAAAACCATAAAATATAAACATGTTAGGTTAGGTATGGTTAGATGAAATTTGATTTAAACTTCTAAGGCAAAGTTTAGTTGATGGATTTAAATGATCTTGAAACATATAAATAAATAATATAATTGATGAAAAGAATAAAAAACTAAGATTTATAAACATTTTATCCCTGTAATCTAACCATTAATGGTTTACATAAAACCATGGTCAGTTCGGTAGAACTTTGATTAGCCTAAGCCAACTGTTGGTGGTTATAACTAATTATCATTGATCTTTGTGCAAGTCCATGAAATAAACCAAATTTAAATCTAGCCAAAACAAGGTCAAAAAATCAATTTTGGAAAGCTTAAAGCATCAAAATTAAAATTTAAAAGTTTCATATTGATGTCCTTGATATGTGGGATGTGTTAAGTCCCACCAAGCATGCCATTTATGATTCTAAGAACTTGATGATGGAGGGGAGGTTAGATCAAGTGTTAGTCTCAAAGTGAAAAAAAACACACTGACAAAGCTTAACACCTCCATGCCTAGGTAATAGGGGGAGATTGGTGAACAAACAATAAATAACAATTCTCAACTAAAATGTAAATAAAATTACAAATTTTCCTTACCTTCCTTGAATGTTCCAAATGATTTGTTCATTGGCTTGCTCAGATTATGCTTGAGAAGTATTCGTCAATGAGGTTTGGCTATCTCTATCTCCTCTTGACACCATTATTAGCTTGGTTTTAGCTTGATGTTGTTTGAAAATTGCTTGGCTTGGTTCAATTTTGGCATTATAACACTATACATTCGCTTGATGAATCAAATCTTGCATTATGACTCTATTATGTTCCAAGATCTCTAAATGAAGAGATCTAGGCTTGCTTTTATAGGATTTGAAATCAATTTGGAATGAGTTAAATCCTAACATATGTTTTCTTAGTTAACATAAATAGGTTTAAAAGGTGTCAAATGGTCATTATTAGCATGGAATAAGCATGTGTGGGATATTTTGCATTTTAGACAACTCACAAAAGCTAATGATGAAAACCTAGGATATTCATTGATTTTTTAATTTCTTTTTTGATAATTCATTTAATTTCTCAAGAATGAATTAAATTAGGATTTGATTTGGATTTACATGTTAATTAATTCCTTTTAGGCAATAGAATTTTTTTGTAAGATTTGATTTAATTATTTTTTTCATTTTCTCTATTTAATTAATTTTTGGGACAAATTGATTTAATTGCATGATATGAAGCCAAATTTGAGATGTTTAGAAACTCTTAGGCTATATTTTCAATTATTGGTAAGAATTGGTCTAAATTTGGGTAAAAATCCTTTGGTGGCCAATTTTAGATGTCTACACCTATATGAGGACAAGATATAGTAATGAAACACACAATAGTAATATGACCCAATAGGTGCATGGTAGATATTATCAAAACATAGGCAACAAGCATAATATGTCACAAATAGTGATGTGCATGATATGAATCATGGCACCAAGCATATAATATTTATTTTGACTTTTTTTGGTTTAGGGCGTAAATACCACATGCAAAATAAACTAAAATGAAGGTACAATGCAAGTCTATAATAATGTAGTCAATAACAATAATTAAAATTAAACTATGCATAAAAATACCCACTAAAAGTATGAAAAAATGATTGAACAAATAATGGAAATGAAAAATATTTAAATATTAATGAAACTTGACACATTTGATTATTGTAATGGATTTTTAAGATTAAAAATAGATTTTGGAAGTGATAGCCTTATTGTTCTGAGAAACTGAGTTTTTTTTTCTTTGGGACAAAATTGAAAAAACACTGATTGTGTACTAGACAAAATCAATATACCATTGATTTTCTACCTATTGGTGATGAATTTTTACTTCACACTTCTTAGATTTAAAATTTTCTAGACATGATTGCAAGCTAATGATAAATAGTCTATTACCTTTGATTCCTTGAACTAATGTCTAAAATTTTATGATTTTTCTTGTCCCTCCCTTTTGAAATAATTTTGCATAATCATTACAAGAGGAACAAGGTGCAAGGTTAGCTAAGTTAGATAACCTTTTGAGGAAGTATAACTACATATCCTACATGCTTTGAATCAGGTCCAATGTAGTTCTTGTGTGTGTGAGTGTAATTTTAAACCCAAATGAGAGATAGAGCTTCTCTTTCACTCCCTATGAAATTAAGTGCAACTACATGAACATTCACTTAATCTTTCTTTTGTAACTAGTACGAAACTAATTGAACCTTTGTAAAGTCTTGAAGGTATACATATAGATTAAGTAGTGTAATTAAGACTAAATTCCTCTTGATAGATTGTTTTATTTTACTTTTATTAGATTAAATGATAATATGAATCTAATTAAGATAAAAGTTTGAAATGTAATTTAGATTATATTAAATGGCAATCAATTATACATTTAAATGTAAATGATTGATAGTTGGTTTTTTTAATTTGATAATGTTATATGATAAATATGTAAAGTACTAAAGAGATCACAATTCTTAACTTTTATAGTTGACAATCTCACTATGACTATGTTTTGAAAGTGAAAATTAGGGATACCCATGATTGTGGTTTACTTGGTTCAAGGACTAAAATGCTATCTGCACTAGGTTAGATCCACATAATCAAGTCAATATAACAAAACAATATTGACTTGTTGGTTGGAACTAACTTGTGAATAATCTCAAAATAATGAGTGTAATATCACTTGTGAATATATTTACTTGTTATTTGTTTGTGATCTTAAACTTGATGATGCATGAAAATCCAAAAATTAGTCTCCTTTGCTTTAAAACCCTGGATGTACTTATGAGGGCTATAAATAATGCAAAAATATGGGAAGTGTAATGGATTGAGATAATCCCAATCACCCATATTCAAATATTATTTGTTCCTTACATATGCAATACTCCAAGGAGGGAAATCAAGAAATGTGTAGTTCTCCCATCTAGTGTGGTTATGAAAATTTTCTCCTACACTATGTGAATGTAACTAATGATTAGATTTGGTACTTCAAAATTCATTCCTTAACCTAGATTTTGAATGTGTCAAACTTGGTTTATAAATAATTCTAGTAATAGGTATGTAAATTGTGAAGAACATGAAAAAATGAATTAGTGTGTAATAGTTTATAAATGTGCAAATAGATAAGTTTTAGATCCCTTTTAAATGAGACCTTGATTTGTCTATATATGGAACCATTTAAATAATTCCTCACACACTGACACACTAGGATTATGGGATGACTCTAAATATGGGCTTGATATTAGAAAAAACTATTGTTATGAGTGGGATGGTTCCAACTACAGGTCATATGGACTAGCTATAATGATCATAACCATATATAGATGGACTACTTTGAGAATCTATAAATATCTCTACAAGATACTTAATAGGTTTAAAATAGACAATGAATTCCTATCAGTGTATATAAAAAAAACTAAATGGTTTAATCATAAGATATCATGAAAGTATGAGAGGCTTGTTGTTGACCCTAAGATCCTTTCTTCTTCTAAAGGCACACATGGGATTGAGTGGTCTGAAGAGAAAAGTGGGAGGTAATTCATGGGATAAAATATCCCCTCAATAATATTAGGACTAATGTTGGTTCAGTGTAAAGACCAAATAAATTAACCTTTTATACTCAAAGAGTCATGGTTATTACCACCAAAGGTTCAAGATTTATGTGATTTCACTCTAAATTAATTTCTAGCTGAAGGGGCTTCTAACTGTCATTTATTATTGAGACACACCTCACAAATTTCTAATGTATGGGGAAATGATTAGCTTCTAAAATAAACATAAAAGGAGGGAAAGGTAGGGTAGGAAATGGTGTTTTTGAGATTGAAAAATACTAATGCTTTAAGAACTAAGCTAAGTGCCCTGCCATAGTTATACCACTATGTGTTGAGTTTCATTGATGGTTTTGAATAAATTTCTTACACAAAGGGGATAAGTGTAAGGAAATTGAGAGAATGCTTAATTTATGAACCCTTCACTAGATATAAATATTCAAAAAGCCTAGAGTAAATAACACATATATTCTTTAGACACAATAAATATATTAACACATAGTTCAAGAAGATTACAAGGGAAAAGAAAAGGATTCATAAATGGTTCATAACATTGAAGCACATTATAGCCCCTATAGTCATTAAGTAATATAGGATTAGTTTAATTTTCTTAGCATTAACATTTACTCAAGAATTGAAGTGATTGACAAAATTTAAAAACTAAACAATAATTTTTGCAAAAATACAAAAATTGCATTCATTAAAACAAGTTTATTTACAAAGTGTCAATCATGGAAGACATTCAAAATCCAAAAGAGTGAAGGAATAAGTAGGTGAAATACTAGCTCAATTACAACAACAATTTGGTACTAAGAAGTTTTTACCCTAAAAAATGGAATATAGCTATGCATTTATAGATAAGGATAGATATTGTCTTCAAGTAGTATGAGATTCCCATTCTAGGCCATGATGGTCACTCTAGGTTATTATAATTGTATATATTTATAAAAAGATTAAATCCCCAAAACTCTCTCCAAAATACATTCTAAGGTCCACTTAATTGATACGTAGAGGGGTCAAACATGGACCACCTCTAAAATGTTTGAACTCTATCTCCCTAATGCCCAACACAATTATTACTAGGTCAAACTCTTAGTCCAAATTTGCCAAATTCATTGATGGTTCTTAAAATATTACCTTCTATTGGGCCACTAACCTATGATAAACTTAGAGTGGGGTCCCCATGGCCACCTTGACCTCTAAAACCTAATTGATGCTCATAGTGGATTGGGTAGATAATTTAAGCACCACCTGGGCCCTAACCTCATTAGCCTTTGTCACCTTCCTTCTCATGACTTTGTCAAAGTGACATAGGTGAACTCTTAAATTTATCCTATCTATTAGAGTGTCATCTTGGTGGAATAACACTATGATGTTGACTCCTTAAAGTAGGCAAATATCTTTTTCTTGCATTGTTCTAATAGATCCACTAATGTCTATGCTAGGCTTAACCAATACTCAATTTTAGCTCTCATGCTCCTAGAATATATTTGATATCAACTCAGGTCCAAAGTGGGCATGAGGTTCAACTCTAGGAACATTCCTTTGTGCATGGTTACCATCAGCTTCCTACACTTTCTCTCCACTAGAAAAATGCTCTCTGGGTAGGCCTAGGTCCTTAAAATCTATGTCCTGCTATTTTTTAAAGTCTCAACCACCCTCTCTATAATTAATAAAATTTTTAGGAAGGTGTCACCTACTTATCCAATCATATCCATTAGGAAAGAACTCTTAAATTGAGCTTCCAAGTCTTGTACTTGCCCTTACATGTCATCTATCAACTATTTTGACATGTCATGCATGGCTTAGAAGACTGTGATTGGGTTCTCAACCACTTTCTCTTATCCCATATATTTCCTCACTTTGGTCATGGAGAATAGTTCTTATTAAGTCTACCAAACCATAGGGTTCCCAGCCTAGATAAACCTTTGGATGAGAATCATCTACATGTTTCTTATAGTGTGGTTGAAGTCCCACTACACATTAGGGTCACCCTGTAGAGTCATCTTAGGTTCTTACAACATCATAGTTATTCCCTAGATGGAAGGATGTGTTGGTGGGGTAAAAAATATGGTTGTGATAAGTTGGGTCCAAGGTAGAGTGGGATGGGTGAAGTGGAAGGGATGAAAGAGGAAAACAATGGAGGAGGAAGAGGAATGGGGGTCTAAGGAGGAAAGATGAATGGGAAGGCCCAAGGGTAAATTTGTGCCTACCATTAGCTCTACATAAAATCTATGTATGGATCAATGACTCTAGGGATAGGAAAATTCAATATAAAGGAGAATATTGAATGGTTAAAGTTGAATCCCTAGGTGCCTAAGATGATGGCAAAGGGAAGTTTAGGAATGATGTGCAGAGCCATCAAAGGTGGTGTTAGAGGAGAAATGAGAGCCTATGGGGGAGGATGAGAGAGAGAAATGGTAATTTTAATAGTAGGTCAAGGATGGCACACCTTTTATTTCTTTCTAGGCCTCTTACCTGGTTTAACTTCAACTATTAGAGTTGAAGGAGTAAGAGTGGTTGAGGCCACGTAGACTAAGGAATCTATTGGGTAATGATGTAGGATAATCAAGATATGAATATGTTCATAATGTAAATATTCACATTTCACTTATTTATAGCCTTTTGATAATCCTAAGATTCAATAATAAGTCATTATGATGCTTCATTTGTCTTAAAGTAGGTACAGTTGAGTTTTCCCTAAAAAAAGGAAAGTTTTAATATTTAAATAAGCTTGTCATCCCCCACATTTAGTTATAGTAGTATTCCAAAGTGGTACATCAAGGGAGCTATCCCTATTTAGAGATTCACCTCATCCTTAGGCTACCCACAAGCCTAGAAGTGTTTTCATTGTGCCACTTGGATGAGGAGAGCTTTGTCATCTCCTCAAAGGGTGAAAATCCAAGTGACAATAGTAATCACTAAGGCTAAAAGTCATTATTTTATTGATCTTTGTAAATAATATGTAGACATATTTACTTGGGAATATAGTGACTAAGAGGATTTAATCCCAAGCTAGCCAAACACACTAGAATTGGAGGCCAATGCCAAGACTACCAAGGAAAAACCAAGGCCTATCAACCATAAAATTTAAGATCTTATGAGGAAATAATTGACTAAATTGGGTGGCCAAATTAGTTCTTGTAAGGAATATAAATGGGGAGATATGATTATGTGTTGACTTAAGATACTTGAACATGGTCTCTTTGAAATATAATTACACTTTACCATCCATAAATAAACTCCTTCAAATGGTTGCTAGTTTATAATGTTTATCTCTTTTGGATGGGTATTCATTGTATAACCAAGTGCTGGTAAAAGAAGAATATCAATACAAGATTTTCTTCACCACAAATTCGGGATCATATGCTTATTTGAAGATTCCTTTTGGCTTATAAAATGTTGGGACTACTTTTTAAAGAGCCATGGGTATGGATTTCCAAGGCTTGTTAAATCAGATGGTGTTGGTCATATGGTAACTTGTAAAGGGATACTAAATTTTATCCCAAAGGTTTAATAACATGTTGTAAATATCCTTTATCCTATGTAAAATTATATTTTGCCTAAGTTATATAAATTCAAACTACATTGAGCTAAAGAAGGCATGTAAGGATAAGTCCTTAAGTAGTGGAGGAGAAACCTATGTTGAGAAAATTTGTTAAAAGTAGATTATCTTATAACCAATTATAAATTAACCAAATAAAATAAGAGAACCTGTATAATTTTTAATCATTATATGGGAGAAGTATTGGATGAATAGTCAAGCACATCTTGGTGGAAGGATTCTTAAGGTTTTAACCTCTAGTAGGCTTGTTGTAAATAAAGTGTTTCATTTGTATATTGTATAATGTTTATTTTTTATGTAGATAATTTGTTTAAAATCAATAAATGAAGGATCAAGGCCTATTTGAGATCCATTTCTTATATTGAGAGTTCTTTATGTTTTATAATTTGAAGAGGTCCATAGACATTAGGAGAAGGGTAACATTCCAAGAAAGGTTACTTGTCTGGTGGTTGTCATCAAAAGAGGATAATAATTGGATGAATGAATCTTGTATAAGGTATGATTTCATAGTCATTATATTTTTTCACACCATTAATATAATTTGACAAAATAATAGAAGAATTAAATCATGTTATTTGAATCTCGTGAGCTAGTAAATTTTTTTATACGAGTTTAAATATACACAGTCAAGTGAAAGAAAGGTTTAAGATTACATTTGGTAAGGTTAAATAAAGTTGTTAAGAACATATTAGAGGCATTGGTAAATTTAAAATGGGTTGGATTTTTATAGACAATCCATTAATGGCTTTAGGATTTCTCATTGACTGTGTAATCCAAATGGAAGGCTAAGAGCGGTAAAAAAGAAGTCAATAACTTGAACTTACACATTGAAATGTTATGGAAATTAACATGCATAATCCTTTTATATGTCTTCAATTATAATAGGTATATATAAACCTTTCAATATTGGGGTAAATTAAATACATTTGACTATATAATTCATAACTATAAGTTTTTATTAGCTTGAATAATTGACTATTAAAGTATGGCAACATATTGTCCATCAATTAGAAATAATGGAGATGTTAATAACATATGTATATGAATATAAATATTTAAAAATTTTAATAATTAAGGATATTTACATTATATATAATTAGACTGTGTATATTTATTGATACAAATATCAGATGTATGATTAGAAGAAGGCACAAGGTGAATTATATAGCCCTTGAGGGAGAAAAGACTAGAATAAGACATTAAGTAAATTTATCAAGATCTACCATTAAACATAAAATGAATAATATCATTAGTTAGAGGATACACCATTTATATTATTTAGATTCTATATTAGACCTATGAAGATATTAAGACTAAGTGAAGTCTTTAGGGATTTGATATTTGTTTATATGAGATGATGAAAAGAAAAGGGCATATAAAAATATAATGATCCCTAAAAAAATATAGGAGGTTATGATTGTGATAACATGTTTTTTATTCAAGCTCATATATCATGATATTATTTATGAATCCAGTATCATATAGAAAGATATTCATCTAGTAGGGTGACATCAAGTTTGGTATGTTGACAACAAAATCCTAGTTGAACCCATCTAAATAATAGGTCTTATCTTCATATTTATGATTTAGACTTATCTAATATTTAATGGGGTTTTATTTGTATACGTCATGAAAAAAATATCTAATTTTAAATAAAATATAGATTGTATTTTAAGATAAACTCTTTTTCCAATATCGCTTTCCAGTTTATTTTCATTTTTTTAATAAATGCTTAGTGATGGCATAGATGGGTCTTTATGAGATGGGTTATTATTGATGATCACCATTTTGGAGATACAAAAATTATATGGATAGTAAAATGGATCAAATTACCTAAATTCAATTAAAGGGAAGGGAAGAGTTGAAGAATATAATGATGTTAGTGCATCATTTTTTATATCAGAACTACTATATGTTCTTAGATCAGATTTGTAAGAAGATTGTCAGTTACAATTATGATTATGTTTTATGCTTTAAGTGCGTAATATGATTTTGAAATGATATAAATGATAGGTAAAACATATTGTATTAGTTTGAATGAAGGTTATTAATGCAGTGAAAGTTGCAAGAAAAATAGTGATTGATAATCATAGGTGTTTGAAAAGGAGTGAGAGGCAGAGAAGTTTGTGAGAAGAAAGTGAGTGGCAAATACCTATAGATAATAAAGCTTAAAAAAGTGAAAATATTTAGTGAAATTTCCTAGGTAATTTTAATAGGAGAGCTTAAATAAGAAGTTAAAAAGTACAAGGACTATAAGGGTCACCAAAAGACTAGGGTGAAAAAGACCTAGGTGAGGTTCTTGTGATAAGAAGCAAGCAGGATAAGCTTGATAAAAGTATATAGGTATAGTGAGACCTAAAGATAAAAGTGTAAGAGTGAATATAAGAAAGATAAAATATGAAGGGACTAGTTGAATGAAGTTACCACAAGAAAATGAGTTGTCATAGAGAAGTGAGAAAATAAGCTATTTAGAAAGACATAGAGATAGATTGTTGAGATGAGAGTGATATTGGAAAGTATGATAGAAGTTTGAGAAGAATATAGATATGGATTATTTTTATTAATTAAGAAGAAATTAAATTGGCCTCTCAAATGGATTATGGACAAGAGGAAAAGAAAAAGATAAAATATATTTCTAGCAAAGCAATCCGAGGAAAAGAAAGAGGCAAACAAGCCTCAAGTTTTTAAAACTAATGATTTATTTATATGTGTGCATGTAGGTCATAATATAGATGAAGAGAGGGTATAATTTAAAGGATTAAATGATGAAGAATTCAAAGTGATGCAAATAAAAGAGAATCATGGACAACATGCTTATACTATGGAAGAAATGAACATGCTATTGGAGCAAGAAGAAGTGTTTTGTCATCCATAAAAAGGAGAATTAATTGAAGACATGGAGAAAGGAGATTATATCCAAGAATATATCATAATTTATGTAGATATAATTCAAGAAAATCATGAAGTAGATAAAATTTGTTTTGTTTTTCATGCTGATTTTGTCGATATGCATGTGGAATTGCATGAGGATGGTGATGTATTGTAGGAAAAAGGGGATGAAGAAAAATTTGAGACTATGTATGGGATTATTCAAGGTAGATGTGAAGAAATGGAAACACTTTTTTTTCATTCTAACATTGTATTTGATAGTTAAAATGTAAATTTCCAAGGAGATTCTATATATAAACAATTAATTGAACTATTTAATAGACTTATAAAAAGTGAATGTAAGGAAGAATTACCCATTGAAATACTTGTATAATCTGACATGTTGTAGGAAAAGGTGTCCCAAATGACACAAGATGAAGATAATTCAAATTTTAATGAAGATATGGTATAATTCAATGAAGAAGATGAAATGATTTGGCATCAAATCATACTAGAGACATAATATTTGAGCCTCATAGGTGATGAAGAGGCTATCACAGAAGATAAGATGGAAATAATGAATAGCTTGAATGAATAATATGAAGGGTCAGTAATGTTTTAAGATTTGAAATATAATTTTATTTTGAGTTTTATGTTTTTTGGTGTCGAAGATTTTCTAGATGAGAAGGTGGAGTCCTTCTTCATGGAATTCAACAAAGAAGATGAAGTGAAGATTGAGCCAACTAGGCTCAAGATATATGAAGACAAGAAATAATTAAAAACTAAGATACAATCAAAAATGGGAATGAAGATGAATGTAAGACACCAAAAAATTGGAAGAAGTGAAAGAAGCAGAATTCCCCTTTGAGCAGGAGTTTAAGTCTTTTCCCACCTGGGAAGTCTGATGTAGGAGCATCAAGATATGACTATGTTCATAATGTAAATATTCATATTTCACTTGTTTATATCCTTTTCAGAGTCTTGGGAGTCAATAATAATTCATTAAGATGCTTCATTTGTCTTAAAGTAGGCATAGTTGAGTTTTCCCTTAAAAAAGGAAAGTTTTAATATTTAAATAAGCTTGTAAGGGACATGGTCACTTGTAAAGGGACATAAAATTTTGTCCCAAAGGTTTAATAACATGTTTTAAATATCTCTTATCCTATGTAAAATTATATTATTCTTAAGTTCTATAAAGTTAAACTACATTGAGCTAAAGATTGCATGTAAGGATAAGTCCTTAAGTAGTGGAGGAGAAACCTATGTTGAGTAAAGTTACTAATAGTAAATTATCCTCAAACCAAGTCAAAATAAACCAATAAATAAAGATAACCTTTATAATTTTTAATAATTATATGGTAGAATTATTGGATGAATAGTCAAGCACATCTTAGTAGAAGGATTCTTAAGGTTTTAGCCTCCAGTAGGCTTGTTGTAAATAAAGTGTTTCATTTGTATATAGTTGAATGTTTATTTTGTATGTATATAATTTTTTTTAGATCAATAAAGTAAGGATAAAGGCATATTTTAGATCCATTTATTATATGGAGAGTTATTTATGTTTTATAATTTGAAGAGGTCCATAGACATTAGGATAAGGGTAACAATCCAAGAAATGTTACTTGTCTGGTGGTTGTGATCAAAGAAGGATAATAATTGGATGAAGTAGTATTGTATAATTTATGTTTTCACAATCAATATCTTTATTCACACCATTAATAGACTATGAAAAAACAATATAATAATGAAATCATGTTATTTTAATGTGTGGAGCTAGTACAAAATTTGATAAGTGTTTAAATATACATAGTCAAGTAAAAGAATGGTTTAAGATTAAGTTTGGGAAGGTTAATTAAATTTGTTAAGACATTTTTAGAGGAATTTGTAAATTGAAAATGTGCCATATTTTTATCAATAATTCGTTAAAAACTTTAGGATTTATCATTGACTATGTAATCCAAATAGAAGGATGAGAGTGGTAAAAAAAAGTTAATAACTTGAACTTGCACATTGGAATGTTATGGAAATTAACATGGATATTCACTATAGATGTCTTAAATTATATAAAGTGTCTCAAATCCTTTCAATATTGGGGTAAATTAAATATAATTGACTATATAATTGATGACTGTAAGTTTATATTAGCTTGAATAATTGACTATTAAAGTATCACGATGTATTGTTCACCAATTAGAAACAATGGAGATGTGAATAAGATATGTATAAGAATATGAATGTTTGATAACCTAAGAATTATGTATATTTACATTATATTTAATTATACTATGTATATTCATTAATACAAATATTATATTTATTATTAGAAGAAGACACAAGTTAAATTATACATCCCTTGAGGGAGGTAAGAGTAGAATCAAACATTAAGGAAATTTATCTAGATATGCCATTAAACATGTAAGAGATAAAGTTAAAATGAATAATATCCTTGGTTAAAGGAGAAAAATATTGATATTATTTATATTCTATATCAGACCTATGAATATATTAATATTGAGTGAAGTCTTTAGGGATTTGATATTTGTTTGTATGAGATGATGAAAAGAAAAGGGCATATAAAAAGATAATGATCCTAGAAATATATATAAGAGGTTATGATTATGATAATAGGTTGTTTTTTATTTAAGTTCATATATAAAGATATTATTTATATATATAGTATCTTATATAAATATATTCATCTAGTAGGGTGGCATCAAGTTTGTTTTGTTGACAGCAAAAATCTAGTTGAATCCATCTAAAGAACATGTAGTATCTTCATATTTACAATTAGGAATTCTCTAATATTTAATGGTTTTTTTAATTTATATGTGTCCTAAAAAAACTATCTAATTTTCAATAAAATCTATATTGTATTTTAATAGACACACTTTTACCAATATCACTTTCCAATCTATTTTCAATTTTTTTAATAAATGCTTAGTGATGGTGTAGATGGGTCTTTATGAGGTGAGTTTTTGTTTATGATTACCATTTTAGATATATAATAATCATATGAATAGTAAAATGGATCAAATCACCTAAATTCAATTAAAGGGAAAGGAAGATTTAAATAATATAATGATGTTAGTGCATCGAGTAACCACATGTGTAGCAGGAATGACCTAGGATGCTTGAGATGTGCATATAGGTGCACTTTTTCTTAGAGATATCACCATAATTATTGAGGTCAGATTTCCTATATGTATCTATATTTGGTTTGAATGAGTGAAAGAGGCATGGAGAATCTTGCTTGTGGGATGGAATATATATATGGAATGAAGAGGTGAAGATGTTGTGCATGAATGAGGCTAAATTCACTTTGGTGAATTATAGGGGATGTGAAATGGGTAAGAGGGAAGGAACCACTTGAGTGAACTATTAGATAATTAAGAAACTAGGTGGTGACACAAGAGGCTGATAAAGAGTAGATGGAGTAGGGGAAGGGATCTATGCATGTGTTAGCTGATGGTCCTTCCTTAAACTTATCTCTAGGCTACTTGGGATGTTAAACCTAAGTGTTTGATTAAACTAATGTTGATATATTTGAAGTGAATCCATTTTAGGTTAGGTCACTTAGGGTTAAACCACCTAAAGTTGAGCTAATTGAGATAGAAGAGGTGATGGAGGTAGAGTTGAGGATCAAAGTGCAAGAGGAGATCTAGGAGTAAACGTTACTGAGACTCCCTATATAATTTTCTTCAAAATTTTTGGGGAGTCACTTAAAAATCCTTGATAGGCTAGGTAAATGTGGAATAGGCAAGACCAACCATGGTGGATGGCCTAGAATGAGCCTAATTTCCTTTTTTCTTCTTTTGAGCCTTAATTCTAGTTAACATCTCATGATCATTTTATAGATTTAGGTAGATCTCATCATCACCCTCGAGATGGTACCCATAATTGATGTTGAGACAAGCCTAATACTTATCTAGGTGAGCTCGTATAATAACATGAAGGTCCCAATCTATATGATCTAACCTACCCAAGTCAAGGGAGTCACTTATTGCCACCATCTTCTATAAAGGGGGGAAAGCTATATAAATGTGGTGTTTAATGGTGATCAAAAGGGGCATGTAAGACTTTTGTTGGTAGCTAATGTAGTCATTGAATATACCCTCCACTAGCTAGTATGTGATTTATTACTTTATGAGGTGCTCTAAGACTTAATAGGGTAGATAGAGAGGAACCTTAAGAGTGTCCATAAAATGAATGATCATATCATCCCTAAAATACCAATAGTCCCCAATGAGAGTGAGAGAGTCCTAAATTTTGTTTGATAATTGAGACATGGGTACCTCACTGATGGACATGTATACCACTAGGTAAAAGGACTCAAATATCTCTCAAAATTGGTTATGATAATGGTGGAGATATAGTTTGTATTAAACTACATAGACATTGCACCCATGGGAATCTAGAAACATAGAAGGTTTGACTGTGAGCATTTTATAGACCATGCCTACTAGGTAGCTCATCATGTATAAGTTGTCTCTTCCCTAGGCATCTTCCACTGCCTTACTCATTTTGAAATTAGTTATCCATCATAAGCTATTAACTTTATCACCTTGTAAGATTATGTAGAGTAGAGGAATCCATAAGAGGTTGACATGCATATAGTTTCCCTTCCCAAATAATCAATCAAGTAATATCATCCTAACACAAACTCCCTCTTTGAAATTGAAAATAATATACATATTTATGTCCTTATTATTGACTCACCTTGTATCAAGGTTCTTGACCCAATCCTTAAAGATGTCATGAATCTAGTGAGTGTTAATCTAGGTGGTCATGGTCGATGAATCATAGGTAACTATAAACTCTAGGAGGTTATAATACACCTTGAAGGTATCTCCCTAGATGTCCATGATCTAATGTTGGGATTTTATAAAATAAACCATGTCATGAATACCATCTTGTGCCTATTTTAATATGAATAATAATTTGTTGAATAATTTAGCATAGGGAAAGACCTCTATCTTGGTTATGGCTTAGTGCAAAACACACTTGTCAAATGCCCAAAGGGCATCTTCAAACTCAACCTCATATTCATCATTGCCTCCAAAATATTTAGGCACTAAGTCAATGGATTTAAACATCTTATTATATTTCTTAAAACATGCCAAGCCATTAAGAATGTGGTGTATATATACTCTAACATATATTTGGGGTTTGTGGATGAGGTAAACATTGCAGCTGGGATGTACTTTGGTTATAAGGAACATTGAACCAAGGGAAAAACATGGAGGGCACTAGAAAGAGTATAAAGTGAGGAATAACTCATGATAAAATGGGAGTAATAATGGCTAATGAAGTCTCCTTCATCACTTATATAGGTTTGCACACATCTCCTATGTTGATCATATTTGGTATCTCACTTGGCATGAATTTAAATTCAAGTTTGTGACCTGATCTTTCCCATTTATTTCTTAATCTAGACATAAACACTAAAATCATGACCACTCAGTGCCTATTATATTTAGGGAAATAGGCCTAAATTTGATAGGCACATATCCATATCATCTTCAAGGCTTCCTAATCTATTCCTATTTTGGTCCATGTGTAACCTACTAGATGGTTCTTTCTATAATGGTCAACACCTAGGATTGTCCTAAGCCATTGTCTTTATATGTTTGGGAGAAAGAGAATTCTAGTTAGAGGATGTATAATAACTTTTGATTAACCTTATAACTTTGATTGTATCTTTTTCTAACTACCCCTAGGTATTTTGGACTTTTCCTACTAATTTTCATAGAAATGCCATGTGGCATGATGTTATAAGTTGGGATCTCTTAGGTTCTAACATATGTATCAATTTTGGGAGAGTGTCAAGCCTAAAAATGTGTTACATGATGTTATTTAATTAGGTCAGTCTCTCTTGGGATATGTCATCTCTATCAAATCTAGGAGACTAACACATTTGACAATAGGGTGAGATCATTGGTCAGATCTTATCAACTCTAACATTTCGGCCACATGGCATTCTTTCACTAGGTTAGGCTCTCCCAAGATTTGACATTTCTAACAAATTTAGGAGTCTAACCATTATAAAAATGTGTTATGTGATTTTTTTTCATTTAACCACTACTCTTGTAGAGATTCACAAAAAGATACTAAGTAAAATAAAAATAAACTTGATGAATATAAACACTCACATAACTACCAACTAAGATCATTAGGTGCTATGTAAGACTCCAAGATTCTGACATTATGGGCTATTGAGATTCTAGAAACCCAAATATGGGATCAAATCTATAGAAAAGACTACACTTTAAATATTCATAATAAGAAAGTGTCTGGTTTATGTTAGGTCTTGACTATGGCTCAATTGTTTTAACTTCATAGGTTATGGGGGTCTTAAAATGAGATAAAATGACCATTACATATACGTAGTGCACTCAATAAAGCTAGGGAGAAATAGGAATTAGATAATTATCTCAAAAAAGAGGTAATAGGAACATGTAGAATGTTTAGGTACTTTGAGTTTGATAATTTCAAAGAGGGGTACCCATTTCTACAAAAAAAGGGAGGGTGTGTTGGCCATAGTAAATGGTGATTTCCATTGGGAAGGTGGTGTTAACAACTTAGAACCCAGGTTGCTAACCTTCATTCCTATAAGTGACTAAATTCATGGACAATATGAGACATATTGTTATCCATTTTGGCCCACATACCAAGCTTCTACCTAGTTTAAATAGGAGAAAGGTCACAATTATTGAGTGTATCAAGTGGCTTAGAATCAAGATCAACATTACAAGTGGAGGGATCCAAGCAGGTTTTCATGGTGATAAATAGTTGTAGGAACAGGTCTAGAAAGAGCCTAGGTTTACACTTTTTCAAATTTTGGCCAAGTGTAACATTCATAATTCCTTTAGAGGAAGTTTTTGACACAAATTATATAACAAAATTATAAGGCTTAATTCTTTTGGGAGTTTTGTCCCACTTTATTTGGATAAGTGTTAGAATTCTTTTGGTAGATTTATTTCAAGATTTTGGATAAGTATCAAGAATTATTTTGTAAATTTTGTTCAAAACAATTTTCCCTAATGGTATTTTCTTTGATGAAGGTCCTAGATAGAAGTTTTGAAGGGTATAACTTGAAAAAAGTGGTCCAAAACAATTTTCTTGAAGGATAATTATTTGATAAGGTGTACCAAACAAAAATCTTGAAGGGTATTTTTCTTGAGAAAGTGTCCTATACAATTTACCAGAAGGGTTTTTTTCTTTTGGGAAAGTGACCAATGAAAAAGTTCTAAAGGGAATTTATTTGGAAAAGTGTACCAATGTAAAGTATCTAAAAGGAATTTCCCAAGGCAAAGGGGATATTTTGAATAGGCGAAATGGAAATTATGACAGAATTCCTTCAAGAAAATTATCTAAGACAATTTTTCCAAATATAGATTTCTTTTAGAGTTTTTATTCTGAGGCAAAAGGACAAGGATGATTTATTTCAAACTTTTATCTAAGATAGAGATCTTGAAGACATAAAATATTTTGAACATTTTTTCTACAAGAATTGTTCAAGGAAAATATGAGGAAAATGATTTCCTTTAAAGAAAGTGGTTGAGATACCAAGTCTATGGAATTTGTAATCTAGATAGGTGCGTAAATGTCAATTTGAGGCTATAAGGAATAGCCATTTGAATTCAAAAAATTTAGGATGGCCTTGTAAGTGTAAAACTCAAGAATAGAAAATAGCTATTAAAGTTTAAATATCTTGGTGATGATCACATAAATGTCAAGTTTGGGCCTCATGAAATAGTTGTCTACATTCCAAAATCATCAAAGGGATCCATTACTAAGTGCATGCTTGAAAAGTGTTCAAGTCTCAGATGCCCAAATCAAATCTAATAGTGAGTAGGTAAAGATAGGATAATGAATCTAGATCAAATCAATGACATGCATTCAATCACAAATTACAGATCAATGACATGTGATCAATTTCAAGAGTCATCAAACCCTAAGTGAAAATTCACAATTAATAATTGGCACAAACACATGGGTCCTAGAAAAGGATCTATAACTTGCATTCAATCACATCAGGTAGATAAAAAAATGAGATGATTCAAGTGGTAAATGATATGAGTTAGTTCTTGACATCCAATCAAACCAAAGAGAGCCAAAATGACTTTGATGGAGGTTGAAGTGTTAGTTCTCAACCAAGGCAAGCAAGTATGAATGGAGTCAAGATCAATCATGATCTAATTTGGGATAGGGGTAGATATTTTGGGATTGGATAGCACCATTAAGAACATATATGGATAAATAAATGAGAGATGGTAGGGGTTTCTCATATTTCAAACACAAGTCATGACTCGATGAGCCATTGCTAAAAGTACAAGTAGTGTATCTCTTTCAAAATCTGATGATTTTGTCCACATGATAAGAAAAAAATGGTATATTTCATGGAAAATAGAGGTAGAGGCATAGACTTCAACAATAGTAAACAAAACTACATAAAAGTGACTCCTCTCTCCACTTTAACATGAATCAACAAACTAGTCATGAGTGGTTTTGCATCAAGAAAAAGTAAAAATATCTTGATTCTGTTGTAGTTGCTATGGAGTATCACTGAGAGGATATTGCAATGATCTAATGGATTGGAGAGACCTAGATCAATCAAGAAGGGTTTGAATGAGAATGATTTGTGGAGGTAGTTGTAACAACTTTTCAAATGGTTTGAGTTTATTTGATTCCCTTTTTGAGTTCCAAAACTACCTCTCTTTTTCTTCTTTCTATAAATATAGCCTTTGAGATATTATATTACATCCCTCAAGCTAGTACCACTACACTCTACCATAATTATATTCAACACCTCTAAGAGTAGTGAATAAAATATTTCTATAGTCATTTTCTAATCTGTATTTAGTGTTTTGTGTTTAGCTAATATGAAAATGTGATTCTTATATTCCTTTTTTATGTCCAAACTCAACCTAAGTGCTAGGAACTTTATTTTCATGTCATATAATGTGTCTCAACATTGATCTCTCAAAGATGTAGTGGATGACTGAATTTAAGTGTCTTCAACCAGACCTTATTTTCATTTCTCCCTAGTCTGAGTGTATCAAAAATACCTTTGTATGAAATATTGTTTCATAGAAACTATAGTAAGCATTGCACTAGCTTATTTCATATTTCATTAGTTTGTTAAGTATTCCAAGCTTAAGAGTGGATCTAATAAATTCTTGGTGCATCACCATATATTAGAATAGGTTTTAATTTTTGAAAAAATTTTAACTCTTTTCACCCCAACTAGGATTTTTTTAGGTTATAAAAGAAAAGGTCCAAATTATAAAATCTTAGGAGCTAACCTCATAAAAAATCCTAGAGGTCTAGTTTAGATATAGGTACCCTACATCCTTAGACTGTTCCCATGTTAGTCTAGGTATGGTTCAAAATTGAATGAATCTAATCTTTATTGGGTGATATTTAGATAACATTTTTTGCATGCTCAGTGGGATCACTTATTTGCATATCTAAGTATAGTAGTGAATTTTAGTGTTTCATTTCTAGATTCACATAATTTTCATGCCACCTAGAGTTATCACAAGATCCTTTGCAAAAGAGAAGGAGATAAATTTTTCTAATATACCTTTCTAATCAATAAATAATAAGAAATCCTCTCACCTCTTGTTTCCCAAGATCCTCCTATTCAAGCTAGTATTGTTCAACCAAACATTATTATAAACCCCATACCTTAGATGGTAATTCCTAGAAGGCAAGCCTTTATTCCATTGAATGGTGGTAGTCCTCTAAATATTACTCAATGGTATAATATTACCATCTTGGATTTGAAGGATCTTACCTATTATACAAGAGAGAATCTAGTTACTCCTATAGACCATATTACAAATATTACTAACCTTTTTCAATACATCACATGACTTATGAAAATGTAGTAATGAGGTTGTTAGCAACTTATTTCAAAGGGAAATCACTTTAGTGGTATAGAGGATTGACCCCTACATCAATTAATATCTAGGATGAGTTTAGAGAGGTTATGTGCAAGAACTTTGAGGATAAGAGTGATCATATTTCATTTGTGGAGCAACTGACAATGATCAAGAGATTCAATCATGAATTCATGGTGGATTTCAACTATAGATTTCAAAAGACCTCAGATAAAATTGCTATAGTGATCAAGCTTACACCAACTATGATTTTCTATACTATTTTAAGTTTCTCAATTAAGATGTAGTTATGATGATTCAATCCATGGGGGGAACACCCTACCTATAGCTTTTGAAGTGGCAATTAGGGATGAAAATCACCTTATACAAGTAGGAAAGTTGACTCCAAGGCCACCAATGCCTCTCTTCTTAGATATACATGCTTTTACCCCAATTATTGATTCTATTCTAGATTCAACAAAGTTTTATCAAATATAAGGTGAGAAAACTAATACACTAGGGAAGATAGAAAGTCTTCTCAAATCCTAGAAGAATAAGTTAGTTTCAATGGAGAGGCAACAAGCTTCACCATACAAGCCATACCAAAATCATAATAATTTTTTTTAGTATAATAGGACACCCTATCAACCTAATAAAAAAGGACAAGGATATAAGAATAAGTCAAGGTAATACAATCCTAATTCTCTAAGTAATTCTAGAGCTATTGTGCCAACTCAAAATAATTCTGCTCATGAAGGTCAATGGAAATTAGAGGGATAATATAATGAGATGGTGATGGCCACTACTAGAGACATGTATCAAGACCCTAGTTGAAAACATGATTATTCATTCTAAGGTCATGATATGATGCCTGTTCCACCAAAAGACCCCTAAACAAGTCAAGACAACATGCCTGCCATGTCATTATCAAAATCTCAAATCCAAAAAAAAGGGAGTATGGGTAGAGAACCAACTAATACCACATGCATTAATTTTAAATAAGGGCAATTCGTATTTGAGCATGTAGCAGCTAATATGGGACATGATTCATAGAGGACAAATGAACCAATTACATCTCAGATAAGGGATAAGAATAGGATGTTATAGGACAAATTTGGGCAATCCAAGATTTCTTCATTGTCTCCATAGACTATTAAATAACCTACTTCTTCAGATGTAGATGTTAAAGCTCTTGCAAATCAACAAGTGCCCTAACCTCATGGAGAATAATAAAGGGCCCCCTTTTTTCCTCATGTTTCTCAAACTCTAAGTGATGCTTCCACTTCTAAGGTGTTGTCCAAAGGTACTATTCTTCCCTTTAATATTGTGGATCATTTGAAGAATGCTAATGTAACTATGTTCATGTATGATGCTCTATTTATCACTAGGAAAAAGGATATTCTCCAACAAGATCTCTCCAAACTTTTTCTTGTGGGAAAGATAGTTGATAAAATGAACACTATTTTCATCAATAATAGCTAGCCTAACCAAGCCCCTAGCCATGTTCCCAATCAAATTCCAAGTAAAAATCAATCTCAAAATGTCGTTCATCCTTCTAAGGTTGTTAATCCCCCCCTCCCATTTTATCTATTAGTCATCATGGTGGATTGTTTAGTATGTAATTGCATGATACACTCAAGGACTTCAACCTTAGTGATGCCTAAAGCCATAGTAGACAATCCTAGTCTCAAATATGTACCTACCTAAAAAGGTGTTATCCAATTGGATGGTTCCCCCACTAAGATAGTAGGCATATTAAAGATCTGTAGATCATATTAGTTGCATGTCTAAATTTTGTCATTAATCAAGATGTAATGGTGGTAGACCTACATCCATATTTCTCCCTATGCTTATCTAGGGACTTTACTACTAACATTGGAGGATATTTGTCATATGATAGGTCATACATAGTTTTTAGAACTAGATATAGAACTAAAGTCACCTTAAGATATAATCTTATCTCTAGTTTCACCTAGAACCCTATATTTTTAATCTAGCAAACACCAACTATGGCATATTTGAAGAGTTTGAAGAGGTTAATAAACAATAGTCCCATGATCATATTGAAGGAAACTTAGATCTATACTTGGATGAGTGAGAAGTTGATAACCATGGATTTGATCCATATAGAAATATTAAAGAGATAGACTTAGGAGTGTACTGTATGCATGAAAAAGATGTTGCAATACCTTCTGTATCTAAGAATGTTAAAGAAGAGGATGGTATATGGACTTTGTTCTTTCATGGATAAAGGTTAGAAAATGGAAGTGGAGTGGGAGCCATGATGATTTCACCTGCAAGTTAAAATTACCATTTTGATGCAAGACTCTAATTTATTTTTACCTTAAATAAAGTTGAATATGAAGCTCTTTTACATGGTTTGTAAGAAGTAAGAAAGAGAGGTATCCATCTCCATAAAGTCAAGGGTGATAGTGAACTTATAGTGAAACAAGTGAGAGGCCTAAGTTTAATAAAAATTCACCATTTGAAAGCCTTTAAGTACTGGGTATGGGACGCCATGGAGGATTTATTGGCATTTTATATCTATTCCATACCAAGAGAAGCAAACCAACATGTAGATAGGCTTACTACCACTGGTGTCCAATATGAGATAACAGAACGAGATAAAGGAAATCAAAAACAAGATAATTTAAAGGTTATATGTAGACAATTTATACAATAATGAGGTGAGTTGGTAATTCTTTGACAATGATGATCAAATCATATGTTTTATAATGCAAGAGGTATATTTTTTCCGTAGGAATGAAGACAAGTTCTAGAATAAATATGAGGTTTAAATATAATAAATGAGGTCTAATAATCTACCTAAAGGTCTTGTAACATTAGAAAGTATATTCAATTAATATGAATAGGTAACAAAATGGAAAGCATGTATCTTAACTAGAAATGAACACTATAAAAAGATAGGGAACTTTAAGGGTAGCTTGTTAAAGCTAGGAAAGGTCAATAAAGTAGAGGAAAGAGATGTATTTGTTTCTTGTTTTAATAATTTTTTGATATATTTTATTATGAGTATGAATACTTGAATGGTTTTGACCCCAAACTTACACAACACACTATTGAATTAGAATGTAATGCCAAGATAGTTAAGAAGAAACAAAGGCCTATCAACCCAAGAGTGGATGACCTCATGAGAAGAGAACTCTATAAATTGACTAAATTCAAGACAATATTTATAATTAAGCATTCCTCTTAGGTGTAAAACCTTGTGCCAGTGAGGAAAAATAATGGAGATATTTGTTTATGTGTCAACTTTAGGGACCTCAATAAGGTGTCCCTAAAGGATCATTACCCACTACCCTCCATGGATCAAATTCTACAAAAGGTGGCAAGTTCTCAAAGGTTCTCATTGCTTGATGGTTATTTTGGATATAATCAGATCATTGTCAAAGAGGAAGATACTCATAAGACTACCTTCACTACAAAATGAGGCACATGTGCATATTTTAAAATTCCCTATGGACTCTCCAATACCAGATCCACCATCTAATGAGTGATGGATGTTTCTTTTAATGGTTTTTTTGAATGATATAGTTTTAGTTTACCTTGATGATATAATAATTTTTTCAAAGAACCCTAATGAACATCTAATGCACTTGAGCTCTATTTTTGATATATGTAAATAATTTGTATTTTATTTGAATCCAAAAAATGCATTGTTCAGTGCATGAAGGAAGACTTGTTTGACATGTGGTGTCCAAAACTAGTCTTTCCATTGATCTAGAGAGGAAAGAGGAAACCCTTGCTCTATCACTACCTAAACACAATAAAGGGTTACAGAGCTTCTTACACAAGATAAACTTCAGCAAGAGGTTCATTCTTGGTTTTGAACAGATGGTCAAGCCTCTCACTCATATGTTGAGAAAAGGCAAAGAGTTTACATGGACAGGATAAGTAAAGAAAATCTTTGAGGCCATATCCTATGCCCCCATGCTTCTAAATCCATATTTCAATAATGAATTTTATTTGTATGCCTTATCTACATTAGACAAAATTTTAGCTATTCTTATGTAGTATAATGATGAAGGTCTGGAGTAACCTATTAATTTCTTCAACCAAGATTTGGAAAGTTATAAATAAATATATATATCTTTGTTGAAAAAAATGTGTTTATTATTGTAATAAGTTTGAATAAATTTAGGCATCTAGTTTTAAACAGTAAGAAAATACTAATGGTGGCTCATCCAAGTGTGAAGGATTTTATCCTCAATAGAGACTTTCAAAAAAAAAAAGAGATGGATGGTTCACTAAGTGTATGGATTATGGAATTGAAGTCAAGGTAAAAAAGCTAGTCTAAGGAAAGGGATTATGTGAACATCTTGAAAAATATGTGAGAGAATAAAAGGAGATAGTTTTGGTAATTTAAGACACTCAATAAGAAGATGAAGCTACTCTTCCATCCATTTGGACATAAGATATTGCTATATTTCTCCAAATAGGAAAGTTTCCAATGGGTTTAAAAGCATCACAAAGGAGACACTTCAGGTTATAATCAGTTCCATATATTTTGATTAATGGAGTGCTATTCCAAAAAGACATTAGATGTGTGCTCTTAAGATGTGTTGAAACTAACCAATTTGATAAGCTTCTCAAGTAATTTCATGATAGTTACGGGGCCCATTTTTTATCCAATACCATAGCAAAAAAAAATCTTTAGCATTAGTTAATTTTATATCAATTTATTTAGAGATGCACATGCATGGGTGAGAAAGTGTACAACATGTGCAATGTTTATAGGGAAACAAAAACTAACTATTATGCCACTGAAGCTTATTCAAATTGAATAACCTTTCATGTAATGGGGTTTATACTTAATTGGAATGATCAATCCTCCATCCAATGCTATCCATAAGTGGGTCTTGATAGCTATATAATACTTCACCAAATGGGTGGAAGCAGTTCCCTTGAAGGAAGCAAATGAGAACTATATACTTGAGTTATATGAGAGCCTAGTCACCTATTTTGGAGCACCTTCAAACATAATATCAAACAATGATTTGGAATTTAATATTAAAAGGGTATGTGAGTGGGATATTTATTAGGGTACATTTATAATATCTTCATCAAATTATTATCCACAAGCTAATGGAATATCTAAGTCCACTAATAAGAACTTGATTCAAATAATTCAGAGAACATTAGAAGATAATCAAAGGTCTTATCATACAAAGATGAAGACTAATTTATGGGTTGATAGAATCACCCCCAAGAATACCATTGGTAGCTCACACTATCTCTTAATCTATGGAAGATAAGAAAGGCTACTAATTTCATTGGAGCTTCTAGCTTTGGATCTTTCACACCAACTAGAGCTTCTAGAAAGTGATGTAATGGAGGTCAGAATGAATGAATTGAAAGAACTAGAGGAAATAAGGGATGATTCCATGAAAATAATGTGATCTAAATATAAGTAGTAAAACATGTCTTTTTAAAAAAGAGCTTCATCAAAGACATTCTATCAAGGTGACATAGTCCTCAAATAGGATGAGGACCATGCAAAAATAGGAAAACACTCGAAGCTTGATAGCCTTTGGAGTGGACCCTATGTCATCACAAGTTGCAAAGAGATAAATGACTTTGAGAATTTTAGATTGAATGGAAAGATCCTTCCCATACATATCAATGGGAAGTATTTCAAGTTATACTACGAGATTCATATTTTCCTCTTGTACATTAGTAGATAGGTTTGTTCTTTTCCTCCAAGTGATTTTGCACATTATTATATTTAGTTTCACTATTTTTAGTTTAGGTTGTTACTTTTTTTTTTTTGATTTATTTTTGTTTTCCCCCCATTACTCCAAAAAAAATTTCCAAAATTTGGTTAGATTATTTTTTTAAGTATCATTTCATAAGCAAGTTTTATCAATGTCTAGGTTCCATAACCAATAGGTTGGTCAAGTGAACTAAGTCACCAAAAATGTTAGCCATTTTAGGCCACATACCGAGCTTCTTCTTGGTTTAAATAGATGAATAGGGTCCTAATTATTTATTGGATTATGTGGCTTATAATTAGGGTCAAAATCTCAAGTGGATGGATCCAAGCAAGTTTTCATGGTGTTGAGCAATTATAGGAAAAAGTCTAGAAAGAGCCTAAGTTTACACTTGTTAAAATTTTGGCAAAGTGTAGAATTAAAAATTCCTTCAGAAGAAGTGTTCCACACAAATCACATAACAAAATTATAAGGCTTAATTCTTTTGGGATTTTCTTCCTACTTTATTTGGCTTAAGTGTTGGAATTCTTAAGAGAGATTTATTTTGATCTTTTTAGCTAAGTATCAGGAATTGTTGTGGACATTTTATTCAAAATAAATCTCTAAAAGGGTCTTTTATTTGATGAATGTCCTAGATATAGTTTTTAAAGGGTATATTTAACATAAAGTGGTCTAAAATACTTTTCCTAAAGGATCATTCTTTGACAAGGTGGACCAAACAAAAATATCAAATGGTATTTCTCTCAGGAAAGTGTCCTATACAATTTATCCAAAGCGTCTTTTTGTTTTGATAAATTGACCAATGAAAAAAATTTAAAGGACATTTATTTTGGAAAGTGGACCAATAAAAATTATCTAAATGGCATTTCCCAAGGGAAAAGGGGCTATTTTGAAAATGCTAAAGGGAAATTCCAAGGACATAATTTATTTAGGAAAATTGTTTGGGATAATTTTCCTAAAGACATTTCTTTTAGAGTTTTTGTTTTGATGTATAAGGCTAAGGATTATTCTTTCAAACTTTTGTCTAAGATAGATATCCCAAAGACATGAATTATTTTAGATATTTTATCCACAAAAATTATTCAAGGCAAAGATAAGGCAAACAATTTTCTTCAGAGAAAGTGGCTAAGACACCAATCCCATAGAATTTGTGATTTAGATATGTGCACATATGTCAATTTTAAGCTACAAGAAATAGATGTTTGTATTTAAAAAGTCTAGGATGGCCCCAAAAGTGTTAAATTCAAGCATAAAAATTATCATTAAAGTTTAAATATCCTAGTGACAGTCATGTAGACAAAGTTTGGGCCTCAAGAAATAGCTATTTATATTTAAAAATCATCAAAGGGATCCCCGACTGAGCACAATCTTGACAATTGTCTAAATATTGGGTGCCTAGATCAAATATAATAGAAGGTGGACAAAGATAGGATAATTATCCTAGATCTAATCAATGGCATGAATTCAATCATGCATTTAAGATCAGTAACATGTAATTAATTTAAAGAGTTAGTGAACCCTGAGTGTAAATGCATGATTGATAAGTAGCACAACAGTATGGGTCTTGGAAGATCATCTATAGATCATATTTAATTACATTATGTAGATCAAATAAGTGAGATTATTCAAGTTGTAAATTATTTGAGTTAGTTCTCGACATCTAAGCAAACTAAGGAGAGCCTAAATAACTTAGATGGAGGTTGAAGGGTCAGTTCTCGACCAAGGCAAACAAGTATGAATGGAGTTGAGCTCAAGCACAATATAGTTTAGGGATAAGGGTGGATATTTTAGGATCAAAAAACACCATTAAGAACCTATAGGTAAATATAAATAAGATATGGTAGGGGATTTTCATATTTAAAACATAAGTCATGACTCAGTGAGCCACTATTCATAGTACAGATGGTGTAGTTCTTTTAAGATATGAGGATCTAGTTCTCATAATGAGTAAGAAGTGGTAGATGGAATGGAAAACAAAGATAAAAATGTAAAATCCAATGGTGGTCATGTTGTAAAACATATACCAATAAAATATCTAAACCTTGTTTCACACTCACTTCCTTTGACAATGGTCTATGGTTCTATGCCACAAACAATGGTTTAAAGATCATCTATTAGTTTTGAGGTTTTCCAAGTCCTTATCTTGGTTAAATATCTCTAATTAACCCCCTTTAAATTTATTAACCACCTCATCAACACTCTCTAGGTATTAGCTCTTTCCTTAAACAACCTTCCATACATTTCCCATAGTCCTTATAGCCTTGGTTTTGGGATTTATTTGATTTGTATGGTTTGTACCTTCACCTATTTGAGATATAACACTTGATTCTAATACCATTTATTATTTTATTTCTATCCCCAATGTTACAGTACAAAAATAACTCTCTAAGTCCCTTTTATTTCTATCTCCAATGTTACAATCCAAAACTCAATCTTTAAGTCCCTTTTCCAATCTCAAATTACTCATTGTTTCCTTTAATTAGGTCTCTTAAGTCCTTTTAAGAACCTATCTAAACATAGTGCCCTACCAATGTATGGGTAAGTACTCAAAAGACTCCAAAATCCCCAAAATATATTCAAACAATTCAATATCTAACTTTCCACCAAGTTTCATGGAGATTGACTAATGGAAACTTTCTATTTTCCCAAAACCCTAGATTAGGGCTTAATAAACCCTGCACTATCTTGAGAACACACTATATTCAACTATGAATGAATAAAAACATTTAAAATATTCAAAATTTATTTTTAGGGTTTGTATTTTCCTTCCCCTCATACTCCAATAATAGAATTATTCTATCAATCCTTACAAGTTTTAGCTAAAAATGAACCTGACTATGTTATGAAAATAGCTATCTATAGGTTGTTTCTATATTATAAACCTCTGATCACCTTCTTATCCAAAAAAAATTCATAAAAAAATTTAAATATACTTATACATACTTATAAAAATATTCCAATTCATTTCACTTTGAATCTTGGATCTTTTCTTATTAAGAAATCAATTCGCAATCCTCCATGCCAATGTTCAAAATAGGAAATAGGGGATAGTTAAGGAACTTTTCTGAGCATATAATGATTTATTAATATTATTTATTGTCTCTTTGAATATACAATTCATGACAACATCAAAATAACCTTCATATCTAATATGAACCATTACCAACTTCATTCAATAACTAGTCTTGAAAATACTCAATTAACAGGGTTTTGTGCCTACATATATATAATCACCAAGTAAATTGTTTGTTATATCATGAAAATATACTACATAAAATATTAAATAGTCACTCAAGAAACATTAAATATTATTACAATCTGATTTTTTCATCACCTTTACAAACACTGATTGCAACTAAACCACACACTCATATACTGGGGCATGTGTCTTGTTCCTCTCAAAATAGGGTTTTTCTTTTCACTATTTTATATCTCTTCTAGGTTACTATTCAACCCAACATAGAACAATTATCAAATTAATTATTTTTTGAAATCATAATTTATGTTTTCATCCATAACCATTATAGTCATCAAGATTTACAAATACCTTCAATAGAGGTCTGTATTTTCATTCCTACCACAGAGTTTTCAAAATATCATCAATTTATTCACTCCAATATTTTCAAATATAATCTCCATTCATATAACTCAAATAGATTAAAAATATACATCTGAAAATAACTCAAAAGATCTTAAAAAGATGACTCATAACTGAATCTTGGCTATTTTCCCTACGTGGAGGTCTCTTGCCAAAATTTTCATTTTCTTGATTTGCACATAACATAAAGTGTATTTCTTTTCATGTCAATATAAACATAAAAATTTAAGGACCTCTCATAATTGTAAAAAACTTAGACACACTTATACATGTTTCCACCTCCATAGAATAAATCAAATCCCTTAGACAAGGTTCAACCACATTTGAATTTTCAAACAGTGTTTTTGGTAGGAAATGCCAATATTCAAATTTCATACACCATTAGACACTCTAGACTCAAAAAATAGACTGATAATGACCTCTCACAACTGTAATGCACCTATATACCAAACTAAGAACAAAAATGGATCAATTTTGGGGTCATAATTGGATTCCCTTACATCATACAACCAAACTAAGAAAGCTTTGCCACAAGTTCTTGAGTGATCCACTTGGCACATGCTACTACCTAAATACATTGAACCTTATCATGGAAGGTCTTTGACTCCACCTTAATCTCATAGAGGTGTACATTCTCTTGGGCCCCATATTTAGGCCTTATTTATTTCATCTCATCAATCAACATCCCTACACACAAAACCAAATTGTTAAATAAAACATATCTGATGCCTTCTTCTTCTTGGCATGCATCTGTATACCAATATTCGTTCTCTTCAAACTAATTATCCTTATACTTAACTCTATCATTCATCACTAATACAAGTATGAATTCCTCTTCCTCCTACACCCATGATCTTTGTGCTACCCATTCCACTTCATGCACCACTTCTTCTTGTTGTTTGCATACCTCATATGTATGTACAATTTTGATTTGTTATTATTCATCAACATAATATTGACTAACCATAATGTCATGCATATCCATGGGCTACATATTTTTTTCCATCTCTAATCTTCTTGATTTATCACTCCTTCATAGCCATATTATTTATGGGCCTATTTTACATTGCTCATCTCATCAACATTCTCTCCTTGTTCAACATTATTTTATAAACTTTTGTATTCATCTTCCACCACTTCTTTAGATACCTGATCTAACCTTGCATATTCATCACAAATCAACATATTAGCAATACAATTTTGAGCCTTCATGTCTCTCTTATGGACTACCTCCTTCTTGGATAATTAAACTTCCAATCTCTTCACGTTCTTGGTGTCAATCCCAAGCCACTTCCTTTCTAATTTAGATGCAATATCAAACTCTCTTCTACTATCCTCTTCATAGACTTGGCTACCATACTTGTCTTGGCTTTCATCTCTCTTAATCACTCTCATTGGTGCTCTATCCTCTTCTTTCTTTTAGAAACTATTTTTTTCCACCTTACACTCTTCTTTATCCACTCTCATGTCCATCTTTATGGACTCACAAATTTGCATATCAGTCAACTCAAGACAACTCACCTTGTCTTCTTTGGGTGCTTTGACCAATCCCAAACACTCCATTTCTTTACTCCAACATTGCATCACCATCATCCTCTCATATCTCATATTTCTTTCACATTTTAATGAGATAAGTGTATATGTCTTTCCATGCTTTTCAATAGTGTATGTTTTTGCTTAACCATCATGGATGTCATGCTTATAAAACTACCATGGTCTCCCTAGAAATAAATCATGCACATCTATAGGCAAAATATCACATAATACTTGATATTTATACCTTCCTATTTGAAAATCAACCCAACTCTATTCACTTACAAATATTTGGTGTCTTTTGTGAACCCATGAAAAAGTGAATGGTTTTAGATGTGGAATCCTTTTCAATCTCAACTTCTGCACCATCTCTAATGAAATAATGTTATTAGTATTACCACCATCAATAACCAAATTACATACTTTACATCTTGACTTGTTTTTTCTTCTAAATAGGATTCTCCTTTGGATTGGTTCCTTACCTTACTTATTATACAATAAAATCCTCCTCATGAGTAATGACTCATTACTGTCATGGCCTCTCTCCTCATCCATCTTTATCATTATTTGTTGTTACATAATGCTACTCACATTCCTTGGACACTCTGTTACCCTATGTCTTTCTCTTTGGAAATTCCAACATTACCCATGAAATTTGTGTCTTGGTCATTATATTAATGGACCTTCTTCCCTTCTTAATCTACCATCTACTAATGGTCTATTCTCTCTTACATGGTTCTATCCCATGTCCTCTTGAACTATTGTTGCATGTCCTTGTTATCTTCCTTGAACCACCTCTTCATTTTCTCTCTTCCATCCTTCTTTGCAAAGGTGATAACTGACCTTGCTCCTCATCATCTCTTTCTTATCTTTGTTCCCTCCCCATAATAACATCCTCTATAACCTCCATTATCATGACCAATGGAGCAATTAGTTGGGTCATTTTCATGACCAAATATTCTTCTCTACTATATCTCTCCAGGGAACACTATATTTGATCACTTGTTCTATAATGCACTTCAAAACACATTGTTAATCCTTTAAAAAATCCAAAAAATATTTCTTTAATCTCTAATACCAAAATGATGTAGAGCATATACCAATAAAACATTCTTGACCTTGTTTCACACTCACTTCCTTTGACAATGGTCTATGGTGTTGTTCCTCACATAATGATTCAAAGATCATCTATTAGTTTTGAGGTTTTCAAATTCCTTATCTTGGTTAACTATCTCTAATTAACCCCCTCTCAATCTATTAACCACCTCATCATCACTCTCCGGGTCTTAGCTCTTTCCTTACACAACCTTCCATACATTTCCCATAGTCCTTGTAGCCTTGGTTTTGGGATTTATTTGATTTATATGGCATTTACCTTCACCTATCTAAGATTTGACACTTGATTATAATACCATTTATTATGTTATTTCTATCCCCAAAGTTACAATCCAAAACTCACTTTTTAATTCCCTTTTCCAATCTCAAATTACTCATTATTTCCTTTAATTAGGTCTCTTAAATCCTTTTAAGACCCTATGTACACACAATGTCCTAAAAATGTATGGATAAGTACTCAAAAGACTCAAAAATCCTCAAAATATGTTTAAATAGTTCAATATCTAACTTTCCACCAAGTTTCATGGAGATTAACTAGTGGAAACTTTCTATTTTCCCAAAACCCTAGATTAGGACTTATTAAACCCTGAAATATCTCAAAAACACATTATATTCAACTCTAAATGACTCAAAGGGTTTTAAATATTCAAAATTGATTTTTAGGGTCTGTATTTTCCTTCCCCTCATACTCCAATCAATATACTTCTTCTCTCAATCTTGACAATTTCTAGCTAAAAATGGACATGACTGTGTTATGAAAATAATTGTCTACAATATGTTTCTAGATTAGAAACCTCCTATCACCTTCTTAACCAAAAAAAAGGAATTAATAGCTTTAAATTTAATTATACATACCAAAACGTTCCAATTCATTACACTTTGAATCTTGGATCTTGTCTTATTAAGAAATCAAATCCTAGCCCTCCACGCCAATGTTCAACATAGGAAATAGGGGATAATTGAAGAACTTGTATGATCATATAATAATTTATAAATATTATTTACTATATATTTTAACATATAGCTAATTAAAACACAAAAATAACATTTTTATGCAATATGAACCATTACCAACTTCAATCAATAACCAGTCTTGAAAATACTCAGTTAACAAGGTTCTGTGCCTATGTATATTTGATCACCAAGTAAATTGTTTGTTATATCATGAAAATATACAAAAAAACATATTAAATATTAATTTAATAAACATTTAGGATTATTAAAAGATAATTTTTTCATCACCTTTATAAACACTAACTGTAACTAAACCACACACTCATATGTTGGGCCCTATGTCTTGTTCCTCTTAGAACAAGGGTTTCCTTTTCACTATTATTTATATCTTCTAGGTTATTATTAAATAAAACATATAAGTTTTTTAAAATTAATTATTTTTCTCATTCATAATGTATGAATTTATCCACAACCATTATAGTCATAAAGAATAACAAAAACCCTCAATAGACGTCTATATTTTCATTCCTATAACAAATTTTTCAAAACATCGTCACTTTCTTCATTCTAATATTTTAAAATACATTATACATTAATTTTAATTTAATGGATCATCAATATAAATCTAAAACTAACTCCAATACTCCTAAAAATATGACTCATAACTGAACCTTGGCTATTTTCCCTACATGGAGGTCTCTTGCCAAAATTTGCATTTTCTTAATCTGTACATAACATAAAGTGTCTTTTTTTTTCATGTCAATAGAACCATAAAAATTTAAGGGCCTATAATAATTAAAAAACAATTAGAAACACTTAAATATATTTCCACCTCCATATAATACATCAAATCCCTTATATAAGGCTCAACCACATTTGAATTTTAAAAAATTATTTTTGGCAAAAAATGACAATATAAAATTTATATACACCATTAGACACTCTAGACTCCAAAAATAGACTAATAATGAACTATAACAACTTAAGAAATCTATAGACCAATCTAAGAACAAAAATAGATCAAACTTGGGATCATCATGGGATGCCACTTCATCAAGTCATTAGATCCAATCACTTGAAAGAGACTCCTCTCTCCACTTTGCCATGCATCAAAAAACCATTCATAAGTAGTTTTGCATTAGGAAAAATTAAAAATAGCTTGATTATACCATTGTAGACACCATGGAGCATCACTAATAGGATATTATAATGATGCAATGGACTGGAGTAACCTGGATTAATCAAGAAGGGTTTGAATGAACTTGATTTTTGGAGGTAGTTATAACAAATTTTCAAATGGTTTGAGCTCATTTGATTCCCTTTTTGAGCACTAAAATTACCTCTCTCTTTCTTTCTTCTTTTTATAAATATAGCGTATGAGCTATTGTTTTATATCTCTTAGGCTGGTATGACTAGACTCTACCAAAATTCAATTTGATACCTCTTGGAGTAGTGAATACAATATTTATGAAATCATTTTATAATCTATATTTAGTGTTTTATGTTTGTTTAATATTAAAATATGATTGTTATATTCCTTTTGTATGTCCAAACTCAACCTAAGTGCTAGAAATGTTCTTTACAGGTCATATAGTGTGTCTCAGTATTGATCTCTCAAAGATATAGTGGATAGCCAAATTTAAGCGTCTTTAACTAGACCTTATTTTCATTACTCCCTATTTTGAGTGTATAAAATAGAACTCTATATGAATTATTATTAAAGACAACAAAATTAAGTTTCACACATGTGCATAACTTCCTATGTCGAAACCCCCCTTAAGCCCAGTTTAATAATAATAATTAATCCCTCTAACCTATAATTTTACCCCTCACACATTTAATTAATGTAAAATAATTATTTAAGTTAATTAAAAAATCCTACTACCACCTTACCTAGCCACCTCTCCCTATGACTAATTCTCACCTGATGAGTCACCTCAAGACCTAATCCCCTTATCCTTACTACCCAAGACTTATTCCCACTTCCAAACTAAATTCCTAATCAGCTACCTCCTTCTTAACCTCTTATTTTTACCATTTTATAATGGGTGTAAAAATTTACATGAATAAAATTAGAAAATAGGCCAAAAATAGTAAGGTTTACCTATTCTAGGGCCACCAACATTGGTCAACCCACAACTAATGTTGATGAGATTATCGATGTTGATAATATAAGCCAAACTTTAACCTATACTTTTGGTCATCAAAAATTAATAAAATTGATTCTTACTCTCATTCAAGCTCTCAACATTCTATTTTTTGACATCTAGGCTTACAATCACCCCGTGTAAGTTAATCATAATCAACAACTAAGCTCTTGAGGACCAATAACACCCACTTATTTTCTCTATTTATGCATTTAGGTTCTAACTCTCTGATAGGGACCATCAACTTTGGACTTATCATTTATTGACCACCACAACTAAGTACATCACTGATACTATAGGTTGTTCAAATATTTATTCTTCTATTTGTTTAAATCTACCCTACATTGTTTTATGCACTCCTGACCATACCCTAATGAGTTAGTTATAAATATTACTTGCTTATTTTGACTTAATCTGACATACCAAACCTTTGGCCATACTTAACCAAGTCATGATCTCCCTCTCATAGCTTTCCCAACCTCCTTGACTTGATCCAAACCATTTCCCAGACCTGGTAATGCCTTCTACAAGCTCCTAGATTATTATTGTCCTTATTGACCTCGACAGCCTAATTGACATTAGTCACCTCACTAATGACCTTGGTAGTATAACCAATATTGATCACTCCCCTATTGACAATGATGACTGTGAATTCCCTAGCCACTTCAAAACCTACCGAGACAACTTCTAAAACACAAACATAGTACCTCACCTACACCCTATCACTCTTTACTACGTATAGGTTATTAATAATGGTAATATTATATCTTTTTAACTCTCTCTTTACCTATATTCTAGTTATTTATTATTATTTTGCCTCTCAAAAGTGGATTTTCATCTCTAAGGAAGTTTCACACTTCCTAAAAAAAGCGTGTAGCTTGGCAGCCCACTCATTTATTTGATAACAAACATCTTGTGGTAGTGATTTCTTATTTTTATGTAGTCCTCCTTAGCCAAATAGGAGTGATCAAAATTTCTAAATAAAATTTTCAAAATAAATCCATGTTCATTCTAATCACTTATCCCCATCCTTCTTTCTATTTTCCTTTAGACTTAAAATAGATAAAATTTAGTGAAATATTTTTGGCATGCCCAGTGGGACCTTGGAGTTTTCCTTGGGTTCATTTCTTGTTTTAAAAATTCATATAGGTTTATTATAGTTAAATTTAATTCCTTTAACTTCTTCATTCTCTTTTCTCTTAAAAATGAAAAATTTAATATCGTATTCTTTGTTTAGAAGGCATTAAAATGAAATTTTCTCCTTGCCTCTAAAATAAATTTGTCATTGTCTTTAAGAAAAAGAAAATCCCTTATTTAATTCATCCTGTATGCATATTAGGATATTGAAATTCATAATCTATTCCTATTTCCTCTCTATATTCATTTGAATCTAATCATTTCAGATTTGGGTTTAAAACTTGCTACATTTCATAGTTTGCTTGTTGCATGTTAACTCGCCTAGTTAATTACAAGCATTTTGAATGAATCATAGTACACCTATATTACACAAACATATCACATTCACATAAAAAATCATATAAACTCACCTAAGAAAATTTCCATCAATATTTCATCACCTAGTGGATCACCTTACCCTACCTGGCTATCATACTTGGATTTCACAACCAAGGGGAGAACCCACTCCATTCTCTAGTGGAGTATAATCTCTAGAAAGAAGGTATATTTTTGCTAAGCAGCCTAACTCTTCTCTAGGTTCATGAAATTTGGAGATCAAGCATACTCGTAACCCTAATCAAACTCCCATTATACTTGAAGGAGATCAAGATTTTGCTAAATTTATTGATCATAATTTGGTATTCCTTCAACATTACCTTGTTATGAACTGAACCCATAATTTTTTGGGTGACCCAATCTATGGTATTCTAACCTCTTTAATGGATACAACCTCAATTTTAGTTTCCTCCACTATTTTACCCATGGTTACCCAAACCACCACTTTGATGAGTAACCCAACTATAAACAATGTTTAAAATGTGGCATCTCCGATTGCCTAATCCCACCTTAACCCTGGTGTGACTTCCCTACTTTCACAACCATAACTAGTTCAACCAAGTCACACCCCATTCCAGAATTTAGTTGTACCTATTACATCCACCCTCATGTCTATAATTACTTGAGTTATGACTCACCTTTCATCCAATCTAACCATGCCAATAATCCAACCTATAATAATAACAACCAACCAAGGCATAGTTTCCAACCCAATGGGACAAGTCCCTTTTCCTTTCGTACCTCAGCCTATGACTCATTATCCTTATGTTTCACCAATACAACGTCAACAAGCTATGTCATATGGTCCCTTTGCTTCCTATTAGGTTCCCTATAACTTAGGAATTATCCCCCAAACTAATCCCCCTCTAGACCTCATTAAGATGCTAATGGACAAGATGTCTAATCTAGAGACATCCATTTTTGGTTCAAAGAATGTATTATCTTATGATCAGATATGCAATGAACCAATCCATCCTCTTATTATCCCTTATCCAAGTCAATGGGAACTCCCTAGATTTACTCATTTTTAGAGTAAAGAGGACCCACAATAGCACTTGTAAGCATTTAAACATGCTTGTTATTTAATAGGGCATGATGATGCATTACTACTTTACAGTTTCCCTATGTCTCTTTCAAGTGATGCCTTGGATTGGTATAGATCTATACCACAACACTCCATTTTCTCATTTACCCAACTTGAACAAATATTCCTTGACCATTTATTTATTAACATTTCTAAGAAGGTTTCTATAATGGACCTATATTCTATCAGACAATTTGATGATGAGTCTATTGTTGATTTTGTCACTTGTTGGAGAACTTTGATGAATCAACTCTCCTTCTCCTTACCCCAACCTGAGCTTATTGATATTTTCTCAAGGGCATGTGCTAAGCACATCTCATCCACACTCTGGGTACAAACTTTCCACACATTTTATGAATCTTTTACAATGGCACAAAAACTAGAGGTTTGTGCTATAGATGAAGGCAAAGTCAAGTTCCATAGTAAGAATCCTAATACCAAGTCAAATGGCTCTTCATCCTATAAAACTTCTCCCTCTAACCAAAAGGATAAAGGAACCACTAACATGGTGGTCATTAAGTCAGCCTCTTCCACAACCATAAACCAAGTGAATTCCTCGACTTCTCAAAATTTGAATAAGAAATTCTAACAATGGCATAAACAAAGTTAATACACTCCCATTGGGGAATCATATACATTCATCTTATTGAAACTATTAACATAAGGTGCCATAACTCTTCTTTAGATTGACCCTTCCCATCCTATCTCAAATTGGTGCAAGGAAGATTAGTTTTGTAGTTATCATCAAGTTAAAGGCCACAACTCTAATAATTTCAAGACACTTAAGAACATTGTTCAAGATATGCTTAATAGAGGTGATCTCATCTTGGATAATCCTAATGCACCTCCTAATCAAAGTATGGATGTGTTTAATCACCATTTTACTAACCATTCACCAAATAAAAATATCGTTCAATCCACAACTAACTTAGGTGATCATAATATCCATATGGTTAATATGGTTTTCCCTTTATCTTTAGTTCAACCTACCCCTCAATAGGAGACATTTATTTTATCAACTCCTCCTCCACATTCAATGGCATCTATTTTTCCCATTCTTCCCCCTTAGGTATAATAGCCTATTTCACTCATTCTACTCCCTTAAGAGGAGGAACCTCCTTTGCCACTCCTTTTTCCACCTAAGGAGATTGTAATGCTAATTTCATTTGCACCAATATTACCTATCCTCTTACCACTTGAAGACCACACCCTGCCTGTTCTTCAACCACATGTTGAAGGGAAAATCTTTCCTACATTATACCCTCTTGTGGAACCTTCTTCACCTACTTCTCCTCCAATTATAGAGAGTGGTAACCCACCCACTTCTCCCACCTAGAAGAGTCCATATCATCTACTCCCATAATAGATGAGATACCTATTATGCCTACTCTAATTGCACCACTCTTACCCCTTCTTTTACCTATGGAGGATCATAATTTATCCATGCCTCACCCGCATGTTGAGGGAGCCATAATACCTATGCTTTACCCTCTTGAGGAACTTACTTCACCTACCTCCCCTCTACCCATGGAAGATCAAGTCTCTTCTCCCATCTTTGTTGAAGAAGAGCCCATTAAATTTCTTTCTCATCTTTGGCTCAAAGTAGCAAAAACCAAAAATTTCCGTCTTTCCCAAACACTATAGATTTCTAAAGACACAATAGTAAGGCCTACATCAAATTCATAAAAACCTTTCTCACATTTGGTGAAAAGTCTAGAATTTCTTGACTCCACGAAGCTTGACCATGCAACATTTTGGGACTGACTTAAGACTCCATATCCAACACAATGAATGTCAAAATTTACCACCAACCCCCTCACTACCCTTTACCCTAAGGTATTTGGAAAAGCTAGAGCTTCTTCACCAAAAACACCTAAAGTTTAGCCATCTATGTCATAACCCTCATCCTCACAAGAATCTGTTACATTAATATAGATTAGGCCCTTAGGTGTGTACCTCATTTCTAATTTAATTCATCCATATGTGAAATTAAATTTAACTTATTGACCACAAGTTGGAGTTTCTCACCCTAAAATATAGAATAATGTTAAGCCTCCTAGATCTCACCTATCCATTCTTCAACCCTCAACTTTACCATTTATTTTGGGGCCACACCCTTCTACTTTAGTTGGAGTATCATCTAACCAAGTCAAAGAAAAGGTTAATCTACCTCCACTCCTACCTTATCCATCTGGTAGGCCTCTCACATACAACACTAAGAAAGTGATAGAAAAACATGTAACTCCACCATCAGTAAACAAGACACCATGTAAAATTACCTTTCCAACACAAAAACAAAAGGTGTCAACTCCTATTAGCATAACAAGTGTGAGTCTACTTTCATGCTCTCAAAGCTTTTTCTTATGTTAGTTATTAAAACCTTCCATAATAAATATTCCTCCCATTAAGCCTTATAGTCCTCTTAGAATTAATCCATCTTGGTTTGATGATACACAGGTGTGTTTATATCATCATTTGGATGGACATGATACTAAAATTTGTAAATCCCTCACAACAATTATTCAGCAACACTTTGATGTTGATATTCTCTTTTATGATACTACCATTAACATTATTATTATTATTCCACCTTTGGTAAATACATTGCCTCCTACTATTCCACCTATATTCACACCCAAAGATATTTTCATAACCCCTATACCACCTCCTTAACCAATTTTTCAAATCAACATAGTTAATGTGGCCACACAGTCATAAAATAAAAAATACAAAGCTAAGGAAAAGGTCACTACTCCTTAGAACCATCCCTTCACCAAAAAAACTCCCATTACTAACCTTAATATTTTCATCTTGGGTGTTCCTAAAACATCTTCAAACATTATTTAAAACTCAATGGTGAAATAGATTCACCAAACTCCTATGAAAATCTCTTTAGATGAGTTAATCAAAAACTCATTCCAAGACCATCAAGCTTTGATTACTGGTTTACAAGCAATTGAGGTACAATTATATGATACCTAACCTCTTGTATCTTTGGTTGGCTCTCTTACTTTTGTCTCCCTAATTTCTTTTAGTGACTCAAAAATTCCACTTCAACACCCTGAAGATCAGGATTCTACCCTTTTTATTACTAAATATATTGATCAAACTTATATCAAGAGAGTTATTATCAATGGGGGAGATAGTATTAATATTATTTCCACTCATGCATATAAACAACTGTCCCTTCTTGATAATTACATGTCTCAAACTGATGCAGTACTCCTTTCCTTTAACAGTACTACATCTACTATGTTGGGCACTGTTGTCTTACATATTCATGTAGGTCCTTACATAATTCTTGAGCTTGTATATGTTTTGGAAGGATAGTTATAATATAACATACTTCTTGGATGACCTTGGATATGTGTTATGGCATGTGTACCCTCAAATTTTCATCACTATGTCACATTTGAACATGATGGACAAGTTCATGTTATACCTATTGACCCACCCTTATTTAAAACATGTAGCATGACCTATAATCTGAATGATGTTCTCATCCCATTTAAAACATCCTCTTATTTTCATGATTCTTATAAATCTTCCATAAGCTCCAATCCTATGGTTACATAGATACTGGAAACACAAATTCTTGACAAAGACCCATGGAGGAGACCCTTCAACATTTGTCACTTGGTGAATATCATTTGTTGACACTTGACATGTTCCATACTCCATAAGAGTATGGAAGGCTTTATATGCACCCAAATTATGATGATTATATCAGGATGGTCATCCATTATAGACCCCATAACCTTCGAACCAATTTCACATATGGGGGAATTAATCAAGCTTCCACTATTAACAACCCATCTTCTTCACCATAATCACTTACCTGTGACTTATCTTTCTTAAGTAACCCTAGATTCACTCACACTTATCTCTATAGGTGTGCCTAGAAAGGATTTGGTTTGGGTCATTATGAATAAGGTGTCCATATGCCTATTGACTATCCTACTAGTAACACCATTGAAAATGCCAAAATGAGGCATGGGGTGGGATATGATGAACGAAATATACTCACTAAAACCTCCTATGAACTAATTGTCAAAGAACCAGTCTCTCTTCCACCATCACCTATAGAATTAGAGTTATTTATACCTCCTAGTTTTTTTTTTCAATAAATGACATCCATTTTGGGCCTCTCACCTATCTTCAAGGTAAGGAAACAATGCCCCTTCCTCTCATTCATCTTGAAATAATTGACGAAGACTCTCCCACTATTAACACTATCCAATGTCAAGATGATGATGCAATTCTCACCTACATGGGTGCAAATGATTCCTACATCTAATGATCACTCCCATCCAAAATGCAAGCTATGTTAAATGAATCAACCATTGACATCAACCTAACCTCCCATAATAACCCTCACATCCTCAAGATTGGCCAATCCTTAAATTCCTCTAAGAAAGATGATTATACCACATTTCTTAATGACCATAGCAAAGCCTTTTCTTTGTCTTAGAATGACATGCTCGGTATTGACCCCTCTATAATCACCCATATCATTATCACCAATCAAGATGCTAAACATGTTAAGTAGAAGCTTCACAAAATGCATCCTCGTATTACTCTCCTTGTCAAAGAAGAGCTCCAATGCCTTCTTTATGTTAAATTTACCCAACCCATCGACTACCCATAATGGATTTCCAACTATCACAAAAGTGATCAAGGGAATCTGTATTTACACCAACTATCATGATTTAAATCTTACCTATCCAAAAGATGATTTCCCATTGCCTAGTATTGACCAACTTGTTGATTTAACAGTTGGCCATGAGATGCTATTAATTATGGATGGATTTTTTAGATATAATAAAATCTTATTCACTCTTGAGGATCAACACAAGACAAAATTTATTACCCCATGGGGGAATCTCTGTTATCAAGTCATGCCTTTTGTCTTGAAAAATGTTGGTGTAACTTACCAACATGCCATGACCTATATTTTCCATGATTTCCTACACAAAATTATGGAAGATTACATGGATGCCTTACTCAACAAGTTTAAAATGCATCAATAACACTTGAGAATTCTCAAAACCATATTCACTTGTCTTCTCTAATATAACGTTTGACTAAACCCAAAGAAATTTATCTTTGGTGTTCTTTTCGATAAACTCTTAGGTTTTATCATTTCTCTTCATGGTATTGAGGTTGATCCTATTAAGGTTAGAGAAATCCTAGAGATACCTCCACCTACTAATATCAAATATCTCTATATCCTACAAGGAAAAATTTAGTCTAGTCACCACTTCATTTCCTAGTTATCAAATCATTGCCCACCCTTTCACCATCGCCTCAAAAATGATGTCCTCTTCAATTAGAGTATAGATTGCTAGGAAGCCTTTGATGCACTTAAATAATACCTCCTTTTCCCACTGATTCTTATTACATCAAAGGAAAATTAGCCTTTCTACCTATACATCTATGTACTAAACCATTATCTAGGTGTTATGACTGCACATCGAGATGACCAACATCAAGAGCAAGTAATTTATTACATAAGATACACACTTATTGATTATGAGACTCCGTATACCCACACTAAAAAACTTTGCCTTGAATTTGTATTTTATACCTTTAAGCTTCACCATTATCTCCTAAATCACAAAACCTATGTGGTCAACCATATTGATCCCCTTAAATACATGCATTCCAATCCATATCATGACCAACGTGTAGCCTGATGGCTCATTCTTCTTGTTGAATTTGACTTAGAGTTTATTCAACAAAAATATATTAAAGGGAAAAAAATCACCGACCAATTATCTACTGCCCCTTTACTTGATAATTAACCTTCAAACCTTGAGTTTCTTGATGAATCTATTACAACATTCTCCATTAATGACATCTTCTATCAAATGATGATTTTATTTGATTGATATAAATGCCAACATGGTGGGGTTGTGGGGGTCATTCTTATTCCTCTAGATGGTGAACTTATACCTTTATCATTTAAACTAGATTTTGAATGCACTAACAATATGGTTGAATATGAGGCTCTGATTCTAGGACTTCAAACAACTCTCTTCTTGGGGATCAAATCCATAACCATTTTTAATGATTCTCAGCTAGTGGTTAACCAAGTTAATGATTCCTACCTATGCAAAAATGAAATTTTATAGTGGTATAAACATAGTGTAGATACACTCTTGGGATCATTTGACTTTTATCTCTTATAAACTATTCCTTGATCTACAAACAAATTTGATGACATGATGGCTTCACTTACTTCACACATACCCTCTTCATCCTCCTCTTCAAGAATATATATTAGCATGCATCACTTAACATTACCCTCCTGTGTCTCAGCTAACATCCTCTTTATCATAAATGTAACAATTAGCTTATAAGACTTATGGTACAAATAACGCACAAATTATCTTTCATTCTCTATTACCCCTCTTAATCTTTCTAATAATGAGAAACAATCCTTCATAAAATGTGTCACTCATTACACTATACTATGGGGAATTCTCTACAAATGAAATTTTGATGGTCTTCTTCTTAGATGCTTAACTAGTACTGAGACTTCCTTTCCTATTAAGGAAGTCCATGATGATATTTGTGGTGGGCATTTCAATGGTCACACAGTTGCTAAATGTATCCTTTGACTTGGCTATTATTTTCTCATACCTCATGAAGACTATGTTGATTACGTTTAGTGTTATGTCAAGTGTCAACAACATGCTAAACTCCTTCATGTTCTGAGTCATGTATTGTAAGCCACCAAAGACTTTTGGCCCTTCTCCTAATGGGGTTTAGATCTAATCTAAGAGATTAACCCTGACTCCATCATCGTTCTATCATTACTACCACTAAATACTTCACCAAGTGGGTTGGGTCCATCCCTTTCATCTTCACTAAAGCTAAAAAAATTATTGACTTCATTAACCATCACATCATCTATCATTTTGGCATACCTCATAAGATTATAATAGATAATGGCAAGTTTAAAAAAAAATAAGATTGTTCAAGGTCTTTATGATGCATTTGGAATCAAATTAAGCTTCTCATCACCATATTATCCCTAAGCTAATGGATAGGTAGAAGCTTTTAACAAAACTTTGACCAAAATTCTCATGAAGGTAGTCAACAATATGGGCAAGGATTGGTACACATGCATTCCTTTTGCTTTATGGGCTTACCACACTAGTATTCAAACCCCTATGGGTGTTACACCTTTTTTATTAGTATATGGGATGAAGGCTATTTTGCCTTTTGAGGTCCAAATTCCTTCTCTTCATATTTCTCTAAATGACATACTAATGATGAATTTCACCAAGAATGTTTGGCCTAACTCAAATTGTTTGATGAATGCCATCTCATAGCCCTCAACCACCTCCAAATATATCCAAAGTGTATCAAATGTGCTTATAAACAAAACCTCAAAGAGTGAGATTTCAATATAGGAGATCTCATCTTAAAATAAAATTAACATGTGATGAACATGAAGAAAATTAAATGGGGTAAGTTTGCTCCTAATTGGCTTGGACCTTATTTCATAACTCAAAAGTATGGCTCAGGAAATTATCACTTGTCTTCTCTTAAAGGAAGGCTAGAACTCAAGCATTTGAATGCATTACACCTAAAACCATTATTTTGTTAAACCAATGTTACTTTACTTCATGTTTAACTTGAGATCAGCCCTTGACCATCCCTATTACATTCATTTCCCTTTCTCTTTACCCTTACTCCTATACACTTAGATAACTTACACAGTGGTATGGTTTTATCCTTAAAATTAAAAACTCCCAAGCCTCTATAGTCTTGTCCATGACTAAAAAAAGGGATATTTGAAAAGGTTATAAAATATCAGGTCATGATTTTCATCATAGACTACTCCCTTGAAGGCAAGCTACATAAATTCCCTTTGCTACTATCAATAGAATGCTCCCTTAAAGGATAACTATTTAAAATAAAATAAATAAACACTTAGACAAATCCCTTGAAGGATGGCTAAGCCAATATTTGTTCTCAAAGGGAAAAATAAAATTAAAGGGCTCCTCATAGCTTTGCACAACCTTACCATATACAAAATCCCATTGTAGGCTTCCCACATTGATTAGCCTACATACACACATAAAAAAAGGAAGATTTAAGTCATGGACTTACCTATATTGGCTCTCGGGTCACCTACAAAAGGGACACATCATTTTTACTTGGTGGGTTATGCTACCTAAACCTTTTTTCCTCATTTTACCCTTTTTCCCTTCATAATCTTTCAAGGGACTATGAATCTCACTTAACATGAGGTAAACATGACGCTTCCCTAAAAAAAAAATGGTTCAAATATATAAGACATGAAAGAGGATCATTTTTTTAGCCTATTTATGTTCTAAATTATGGTCTTTGCTAATGCACAAGCATTTTGCCTCTTTATTTTCCCATCCATATCACATGTCGATATCTCTATTTGAGATGAAGAAAAAATGTCATATAAACACTAACATAACCAACCTATTTATTTTACACATACACCATCAAAAATTTGGAAAAATTTGAAATAAACTAACATAACCAATCTATTCATTTTAAGCATAAACCATCACAAATATGGAAAAATGCTATGATGAAATTAACCAATCAACTATGCATATACCATCACACAAATGGGAAAGACTAGTCTAACTCAAATAATATGATCAACATTAACATCAAAATTAACATAGCATAAAATAAACATCATCGATATCATCATCATAATCACAAGCAACACCTCTCAAATAAACACATGGCAATAAATGAACATCTCATATATATAATATTTGGTTAAAGTACACATTCATAATCTACATCATCATAACATCATAAATCTCACTCAAAATGTACATCTCACATCTTCAGCTCACATGTTGATATACATGTAAAATATAAAAATAAATGGCAAACTCTAATACTTAGGGTCCTCAAGGCTCTCCATGTGGTCTTGAGCAAGTAGTATCATCAACACTCTCCATCTATCTACATGGATGTGAGCTAGAAGCCATCACATGTGACATTGACCTCTCCTACTTTATAAACTATGAATATCTCTATATCTATGAGAATTCTCTAATCACCCTCTCATAGTAGGCAATCTCATCTAGGGTAGTCAAATACCTCACCATAGATATAGTCTGTAGAGGACCCATAGAACTTGATGATGGCCCAACTTGTATTGGTCCTTATGGTGGTGGAAGAGGAGTGGGTTTGTCTATTATTCTCAAACTATCTCTCTTTATCATCACTATAGTCCCATGACCCTATAACACAATCAACTAGCCCTATAGTGCCATAACCTGACCCTATAGAGCCCTAATCTAGCCCTACAATGTCACCACCTACCCTTATAAGGCTAAAGCCTCTACTTAGGCTATCTCTCAAGCCTATACTACTACATCTCAAGCATGTACTATGATAGCTCAGGCTTGTAGAATTGTATCCCTCTTTGACTAACCCATATAAATCTAGTGGTGGCCTCTTGAACCCCACCACTAGATGTAACCCTACCCACTAGGTTGTATAGGATATTATACATCCTGGGTCCCTAACACCTAGCCTTCATGGTAGTTCCTTAAAATATATCCCATCTATCTCCTAAGGAAATGGTAAAGGTGCCTCTATGTCATCGCACTTGTATCGAGGGAAGGTAGGTAGAATATCCTATAATAGCATAATCTACCTCCTGACCCATGCTACAAGTACCATCTCTAACACACTAGCCCATCTCCTCCTAACCCATAGTGAGATCTGTAACCCAATAAGCTACTCTAATTTCCCTCTAAAAATTAGGTATGTCAACTATGGTCTCCATAAGATATATGTATGGATCAAGCCCTTGATCATACACCTAAAATAGGCAATGTCTCACATGACACCATCCATTCAGGTATGTGTCATCCCCTCTCCCCACCATCTAAATTCAACCTTGAAGCTAGCCAAGATATTTTTAGGTAACCCTAGTGGTCATGTCACCATGATGTGCTCATACACCCAATAGTGTAGTAGTTGGTCAACACAAATTATATCACTATCATAGCTTAAAACCCCATAACACTCTATATAATTATGCCAAAAAAATGAACCCTAAGGAAAAATGGTTTACTACTCAACCATCTATGTAAGCACAACTATCAAAGCAATTAGAAATATCCCTCCATCTACATCTGGTAATGCATACACTATGATCTTGATCATCATTAGGATGTTTAGATGATGCTACTCCTCATTATCCATATACAGGGGCTCATATGTAAAACTTGTAGAGTGGCAAGTGACCTCACTAACTGATCCAAAACTCAGAATTTTTGGTTGATAAATATCACAATAACATAGAAATAACACAATAACAATGAATTCTCTGAGAAGAGATGCAGTATTACTCAAAATTGCAATACAGAAATATGCTTATCTCTGGGAAGAGATGTCTGTCTTCACATTTTGGGTTGCCTCTTCTTTTATACACAATTTGAAATCATGGGAAGGATGTGGAAGGTCACCAATCTTGAGGGAGATGAATTGGTATGAATTCCAATATTTAAAACAATACATAATTCGAGGAATTACTATTTTTAGAAACTTACTATGTTTAGACAGCACTATTAAAATTGAAATTTGAGGGACTTCCTTTGGGTTTTCTAGGGTCAAACGTCATTTATCAAATCTCAATTCCATTTCACGATGTTCCCCTTGTTATTAGCTTTCCAACAGTTCAAACGTTGAGTCAATTGGAGCTACGGTGCAAAAGTTATGGCTCTCGAAAGTTTTGTCATCAATTGGGGTGGAACTGTCACCCGAATTGTCCCCTGAATTGATGCCTGGATCATTCCTCCCTCCTTGAAAAGCAATGGTCCCCATTGCATCAATACTCCCCATCAGGTGTGGTAGTTGTTTCTTGATTTGATTCTCTATGAGCCACTCACCTTGATGGCTCAGCTGACCCCTTTTGACCACTCGATAAAGCGGAATAGAACGTCCTCTGGTTGTCTTCATCCAGGTATCCACAATCTGATCCTCTTCCACTGGAGCAAAACTCTGTGGATCAAATTCATAAATGTCGAGTTGTTCTTCTACAACTGAAGTGTCCAAGAGAGGTGGATGATATGGCTTGAGGAGCTGCACACTGAATATTGGGTGCAGAACAAGGTAGGCTGGGAGGTTCAACTCAAAAGCATTTTCTCCATCTCTTCTGGTGATGGTGTATGGACCATATTGCAGAAGTCAAATTTTTCTATGTGGGCCTGCAAGTCATTCCTTCTGGAGCCGCAACCAGACCTTATCACCCACAGCAAAATGGTGTGAAATCCTGTGTTTATCATGGCGTTGCTTGTACTTTTGATTCATCTTCTCCAAGATGTCATGAACTTGTTGCTGGAGGTGTTGAATTTGTTCAATAAACCTTGTAGCTTTTGCTACCTCAGATCTTCCATGAGGTGTGTATTCCATGGTGGAAAATGGAACTACTATATCAACTGGTGCCATGGGTTAGAACCCAAAACATACTTGGAATGGACTGTGCTTGGTCGAGCTGTGCAGTGCCCGATTGTATCCATGTTGTATGAAAAGAATTCCCTCATCCCATGTGCGTGGATGTTTGGAGTGGTACATCTGAATCATGTGAACAATCAATCAGTTTACCACCTCTATTTGACAATCAGTCTGTGGATGGAAGGCTATGGACTTCATCAGCTTAGTATCCATCATCTTCCATAGAGTGGACCAGAAGATGCTCAAGAACCTGCTATCTCCATCTGAGACAATGGAGTTGGGAAGACCAAAATGGAGCCATACATGACCAACATATAGTTGAGCAGTTTCCTCAGTAGATATATTTTTTTTACAAGCAATCATGATAGCCATTTTTGAAAAATGATCAACTACCACAAAAATATAGTCCTTACAATGTTTGGAAGTGGGCAAGCCTGATAGAAAATCCATTGAGATGGATTCCCAAGGCCTGGTTGGTTCTGGCAATGGCGTGTACAATCCTTGCTTCTTATTTGTCAGCTTGGCTATCGCACATGGGGTGCAGGATTTGAGATATCTTTCTACATCCTTTCGCATATGGGGCCAATAGAAGTGTTTTTGAAGAATTGCCAATGTTTTCTCCATACCAAAGTGTCCAGCTGTCCTACTGAAGTGTGCTTCCCATATCATATTTTGTTGCTCTACAACTGGAACACAGAAGTGTCCCATATGATAGAGGACATTATCTTGCAAATAGAAATCAGAAACATGTGTGCCTTTTTGAAGTGCTTGATATGTAGGGGCAAAGGTAGGATCTGCTTCATACAGGGTACCCCAAGTGGCAGTCTCATGTCCACACAGGTCCAAAACTATTGTGAGTGTAGTAATTGGTGGGTGGCTCAGACAATCTATAGCTGTATTTGAGCTCCCCTTTTTGTGTTTGATTATCAAGTGGAATTGCTGAAGATATGTGGCCCACTTCTGATGCCTCTCATTTCGGAGCTTGCTTTGTGTCTGGATGAATTCCAATGGTCTGTGGTCAATGTGAATGACCGTTTCTTTTCCCAAGATGTAGTGTTTCCATTATTTGCAGGCTTGCACAATGGCATAGAGCTCCTTATCATATGTTGGATATTTCTTGACTGTATCAGTGAAAGTTTCACGGTGATATGCAACAGGATGGCCATGTTGCATGATGATAGCTCCCATGGCATATTCAGATGCATCTGTCATCAACTCAAAAGGTTGATGCAAATCTGGCAAGGCAAGAATAGGGGATGAGCAGAGTCTGTTCTTCAAATTCTCAAATGCCCTTTGCTATATTTCACCCCACTGAAATGTAGCTTTTACTCCTCCTTTAGTCACTTGGGTTAGTGACCAAGCAATATGTTAAAATCTAAGAACAAACATGCGGTAGAAATTTATAAGACCCAAAAAGATACGAAGCTCTATGAGGGTCCTTGGTGTGGGCCATTCTCGAATAACCCAAATCTTTTCTTGATCAACATGGACCCCTTCTGCATTCACAACATACCCGAGGTACTGAATTGTTGTCATCCCGAATGTCCAATTGTCAAGATTTGCATACAACTTGTGCTCCCGAAGAGTTTGAAGCACCTTACAAACATGTTGCAAATGTTCTTCCCACGTTTTGCTATAGATGAGTATGTCATCTAAGTAGACAACCACAAATGAGTTGGTGAAGGGTCGTAGGATGTCATCCATCATCCTCATGAAGGTTGCAGGTGCATTAGTTAAGCCAAAAGGCATAACCAACCATTCAAAGAGCCCCTCCTTATATTTGAATGCAGTCTTCCAGACATCAGTGGGATTGATGGGAATTTGGTGATAACCAGATTTGAGATCAATTTTGGTGAAGAACTTTGCACCACAGAGCTAGTCCAGTAGGTCATCAATCCTGGGGAGAGGATAGCGATTCTTCACAGAGATTTTATTCAGGGATCGATAGTCAATACAAAGCCTCCATTTTCCATCTTTCTTCGGTGCCAAGACAATTGGGCTACCACAAGGTGAAGAGCTTGCCCTGATGTGACCCTTTTGGATCAATTCTTGAATATATCTTTTTATCTCATCATTCTCCAAAACTGATCTGCGATACACAGAACTGTTAGGCAAAGGTGATCCTGGGATCAAATCAATAGAATCTTTTACCTGGCAATGTAGTGGAACTCCTGTAGGTGACTTGAATAAGTCATCATATTCTCTTGTGATGCATCCTATCTGCTTCTGTTGTTGTGTTGATTGCGTAGTCAAGACTGCAACATCAGCCTTCATGGATTTCTGCGGCTTGACCACCATGAGGACAAATTGCTTTGTTTTCTCCACCAATCTCTTACATTTCTTCGCACTAATCAGGTAGACAAATGTGGGAGGAGGTACCTCTGGTACCCTATAGCACCATTTTCCAAGGGTGGGAGTAATCCTTCAGGTTCGTGATTCATAGATGCCATGTCGCTCATACATGAATGGCTGACCAAGGAGTACATCACAAACATCTAGATTGACTACATCACATAAGACTTCATCTTGGAATGGTTTTATGGCATATAAAAGAAGACACTGATGGGTGACACGGAGGTCTCTCCCTGGGCTTAACCATCCAATACTATAGGGCTTTGGATGAGGCTTCACAGATAGATTTAGACTTTTCACAACTTTAGCAGAGACTAAATTCTTTTGACTCCCATTATCAAGAATGAAATGTAAAGGCGTACCTTTTACCCATAGTTTGGAGTGGAATAATCTTTCCTTGTCATCTGGTCTTTCTCCACGATTCTGTGATGAAGCGACAATGGTGTCTGGCTCAGCATCTACAATTTCTTCTTCGTCCTCTTCGACTGTGGGTTGTGTATGAGGCAGAGTAGTGGATGTTGAGTATTGTGACTCAGAAAGCAATGACTTGATGGCCCGACATTCTTCTTTGGAGTGAGTCCCAATTTTGTGGTAATCACACCATTTTCTAGCCTTCCCTTTCTGGGATTTCTTATCCTGAAACTCATTTTGCTTCCAATTTGTGCCTGGTGTTTGACCTTCCTTATCATTTTTCCATTTTGAGGGTTGACTCTTCGTATTCTTTCTGCCATTCTTCTGTTCAATCTTCACTGCAAATTTATATGCCTCACCAAGGGTTTCCAAATTGAAGAGTTCCATTTCCCCCCGTATGTACCATTGTAGTCCACCACGATATTTGAGAGTCTTATGTTTCTCACTTTCTTGAATGCCCAACCTTGCAGATAAAGAACGAAAAGTGTCTGTGTAATCTTGAACAGATTATTCCTTACCTTGGCAAAGTTGTTGCCACTATATGTAGAGATCATCATATGCTCCGATGGGATAGTACTCTTCTTTCACTGCTTCTACAAAATCATCCCAGGTAGGTTCTACCTCGGGGCCAATGTCATCTATGTTGAACCTCTTTTTGCACACTTCCCACCAATTTTTCACAGCCAATGTTGATTTCAAAAGAGCAAAAGTAATCTTTTCTCCATCGATAAACTTATTTACAGAGAAGTAAGAAGACAGTTGATCTAACCAATTTTCTACTGCATCAGCATTGATTTTACCTTCAAATGTAGGAATATCAAAATTTACCTGGACCTTGAAGGGTGTTTGGACACTGAAAGGTCGTTCCCTGGATGAGGAGCCAGGAAGTGGAGCCGCGGAGCTAGGATTTCCCATCGAAAGTGTTTGAAGAATTTGGGCAAATTGTTGTAGCATCTATGCTTGTTGCCATTGGAGGGCCTCATTCACCATTTCCTTAAAAGGATCAAATGTCTCACTCTCGTCTGCCATTTGAGGTCGTTTGGAGCGAACAGGTTGAAAATTTGGAAGCTCAGTTGTTTCCCACCGAAGCTTCTTATAGCCTAACCTCGTCCTTGGGATCATACACTCTCAAGACAAACTGCTCTGATACCACTGATCTAAAACTCAGAAGTTTTGGTTGATAAATATCACAATAACATAGAAATAACACAATAACAATGATTTCTCTGAGAAGAGATGTAGTATTACTCAAAATTGCAATACAAAAATATGCTTATCTCTGGGAAGAGATGTCTGTCTTCACATTTCAGGTTGCCTCTTCTTTTATACACAATTTGAAAGCATGGGAAGGATGTGGAAGGTCACCAATCTCGAGGGAGATGAAGTGGTATGACTTCCAATATTTAAAACAATACATAATTCGAGGAATTACTATTTTTAGACAACACTATTAAAATTGAAATTTGAGGCACTTCCATTGGGTTTTCGGGAGTCAAACTTCATTGAGAAAATATCAATTCCATTTCACGACATTACTCTCATTCTAAGCTTTCCAACGGTTCAAACGGCGAGTCAATTGGAGCTACGGTGCAAAAGTTATGGCTCCCGAAAGTTTCGTCATCAATTGGGGTGGAACTGTCACCCGAATTGTCGCCTGAATTGATGCCTAGATCATTCCTCCCTCCTTGAAAAGCAATGGTCCCCATTGCATCAATACTCCCCTTCATGTGTGGTAGTTGTTTCTTGATTTGATTCTCTATGAGCCACTCACCTTGATGGCTCAGCTGACCCCTTTTGACCACTCGATAAAGCGGAATAGAACATCCTCTGGTTGTCTTCATCCAGGTATCCACAATCTGATCCTCTTCCACTAGAGCAAAACTCTGTGGATCAAATTCATAAATGTCAAGTTGTTCTTCTACAACTGAAGTGTCCAAGAGAGGTGGATGATATGGCTTGAGGAGCTCCACACTGAATATTGGGTGCAGACCAAGGTAGGCTGGGAGGTTCAACTCAAAAGCATTTTCTCCATCTCTTCTGGTGATGGTGTATGGACCATATTGCAGAAGTCAAATTTTTCTATGTGGGCCTGCAAGTCATTCCTTCTAGAGCCGCAACCAAACCTTATCACCCACAGCAAAATGGTGTGAAATCCTGTGTTTATCATGGCGTTGCTGGTACTTTTGATTCATCTTCTCCAAGATGTCATGAACTTGTTGCTGGAGGTGTTGCATTTGTTCAATAAACTTTGTAGCTTTTGCTACCTCAGATCTTCCATGAGGTGTGTATTCCATGGTGGAAAATGGAATTTCTATATCAACTGGTGCCATTGGTTGGAACCCAAAACATACTTGGAATGGACAGTGCTTGGTCAAGCTGTGCAATGCCTGATTGTATCCATGTTGTATGAAAAGAAGTCCCTCATCCCATGTGCATGGATGTTTGGAGTGGTACATCCGAATCATGTGAACAATCAAGTGGCTTACCACCTCTGTTTGACCATCAGTCTGTGGATGGAAGGCTGTGGACTTCATCAGCTTAGTATCCATCATCTTCCATAGAGTGGACCAGAAGATGCTCAAGAACCTGTTATCTCGATCTGAGACAATGGACTTGGGAAGACCAAAATGGAGCCATACATGACCAAAATATAGTTGAACAATTTCCTTAGTAGATATATTTTTTTTACAGGCAATCATGATAGCCATTTTTGAAGAATGATCAACTAGTATAAGAATACAGTCCTTACCATGTTTGGAAGTGGGCAAGCCTGATAGAAAATCCATTGAGATAGATTCCCAAGGCTTGGTTGGTTCTGGCAATGGCGTGTACAATCCTTGTTTCTTATTTGTCGGCTTGGCTATCGCACATGGGGTGCAGGATTTGAGATATCTTTCTACATCCTTTCGCATATGGGGCCAGTAGAAGTGTTTTTGAAGAACTGCCAATGTTTTCTCAATACCAAAGTGTCCAGTTGTCCTACTGAAGTGTGCTTCCCATATCATCTTTTGTTGCTCTGCAACTAGAACACAGATGTGTCCCATATGGCAGAGGACATTATCTTGCAAATAGAAATCAAAAACATGTGTACCTTTTTAAAGTGCTTGATATGTAGTGGCAAAGGTAGGATCTGCTTCATACAGGGTACCCCAAGTGGCAGTCTCATGTCCGCACAGGTCCAAAAATGTTGTGAGTGTAGTAATTGGTGGGTGGCTCAGACAATCTACAGCTGTATTTGAGCTCCCCTTTTTGTGTTTGATTATCAAGTGAAATTGCTGAAGATATGTGGCCCACTTTTGATGCCTCTCATTTCAGAGCTTGCTTTGTGTCTGGATGAATTCCAATGGTTTGTGGTCAGTGTGAATGACCGTTTCTTTTCCCAAGATGTAGTGTTTCCATTGTTTGTAGGCTTGCACAATGGCATAGAGCTCCTTATCATATGTTGGATATTTCCTGACTGTATCAGTGAAATTTTCACTGTGATATGCAATAGGATGGCCATGATGCATGATGACAGCTCCCATGGCATATTCAGACGCATCTATCATCAACTCAAAAGGTTGATGCAAATCTAGCAAGGCAAGACCAGGGGATGAGCAGAGTCTGTTCTTCAAATTCTCAAATGCCCTTTGCTGTATTTCAACCCACTGAAATGTAGCTTTTGCTCCTCCTTTAGTCACTTGGGTTAGTGAACAAGCAACATGTGAAAATCTAAGAACAAACCTACGATAGAAATTTTCAAGACCCAAAAAGATACGAAGCTCTGTGAGGGTCCTTAGTGTGGGCCATTCTCAAATAACCCGAATCTTTTCTAGATCAACATGGACCCCTTCTGCATTCACAACATACCCGAGGTACTGAATTGTTGTCATCCCGAATGTGCATTTGTCAAGATTTGCATACAACTTGTGCTCTCGAAGAGTTTGAAGCACATTACGAACATGTTGCAAATGTTCTTCCCACGTTTTGCTATAGATGAATATGTCATCTAAGTAGACAACCACAAATGAGTTGGTGAAGGGTCGTAGGATGTCATCCATCATCCTCATGAAGGTTGCAGGTGCATTAGTTAAGCCAAAAGGCATAACCAACCATTCAAAGAGCCCCTCCTTAGATTTGAATGCAGTCTTCCAGACATCAGTCGGATCGATGGGAATTTGGTGATAACCAAATTTGAGATCAATTTTGGTGAAGAACTTCTCACCATGGAGCTGGTCCAGCAGGTCATCAATCATGGGGAGAGGATAGTGATTCTTCACAGAGATTTTATTCAGGGCTCAATAGTCAATACAAAGCCTCCATGTTCCATCTTTCTTCGGTGCCAAGACAATTGGGCTACGACAAGGTGAGGACCTTGGCCTGATGTGACCCTTTTGGATCAATTCTTGAATCTATCTTTTTATCTCATCATTCTCCAAAACTGATTTGTGATACACAGGACTGTTAGGCAAAGGTGATTCTGGGATCAAATCGATAGAATGTTTTACCTGGCAATGTAGTGGAACTCCTGTAAGTGACTTGAATAAGTCATCATATTCTCTTGTGATGCATCCTATCTACTTCTGTTGTTGTGTTGATTGCGTAGTCAGGACTGCAACATTGGCCTTCATGGATTCACACTGATCAGGTAGACAAATGTGGGAGGTGGTACCTCTGGTACCCTATAGTGCCATTTTCCAAGGGTGAGAGTAATCCTTTGGGTTCGTGATTCATAGATGCCATGTCACTCATACATGAATGGTTGACCAAGGAGTACATCACAAACATCTAGATTGACTACATCACACAAGACTTCATCTTGGAATGGTTTTATGGCATATGAAAGAAGACACTGATGGGTGACACGGAGGTCTCTACCTAGGCTTAACCATCCAATACTATAGAGCTTTGGATGAGGCTTCACAGATAGATTTAGACTTTTCACAACTTTAGCAGAGATTAAATTCTTTTGACTCCCACTATCAAGAATGAAATGTAAAGGCGTACCTTTTACCCATAGTTTGGAGTGGAACAATCTTTCCTTGTCATCAGGTCTTTCTCCACGGTTCTGTGATGAAGCGACAATGGTGTCCGGCTCAGCATCTACAATTTCTTCTTTGTCTTCTTCGACTGTGGGTTGTGTATGAGGCAGAGTAGTGGATGTTGAGTATTGTGACTCAGAAAGCAATGACTTGATGGCCCGACATTCTTCTTTGGAGTGAGTCCCAATTTTGTGGTAATCACACCATTTTCCAACCTTCCCTTTCTAGGATTTCTTATCCTAAAACTCCTTTTGCTTCCAATTTGGGCCTCGTGTTTGACCTTCCTTATCATTTTTCCATTTTGAGGGTTGACTCTTCGTATTCTTTCTGCCATTCTTCTGTTCAATCTTCACTGCAAATTTCTATGCCTCACTAAGGGTTTCCAAATTGAAGAGTTCCATTTCCCCCCGTATGTACCATTGTAGTCCACCACGATATTTGAGAGTCTTATGTTTCTCACTTTCTTGAATGCCCAACCTTGTAGACAAATAATGAAAAGTGTCTGTGTAATCTTGAACAGATTGGTCCTTACCTTGGCGAGGTTGTCGCCACTGTATGTAGAGATCATCATATGCTCTGATGGGATAGTACTCTTCTTTCACTGCTTCTACAAAATCATCCCAGGTAGGTTTCGCCTCAAGGCCAATGTCATCTGTGCTGAACCTCTTTTTGCATACTTCCCACCAATTTTTCACAGGCAATGTTGATTTCAATAGAGCAAAAGTAATCTTTTCTCCATCGGTAAACTTATTTACAGAGAAGTAAGAAGACAGTTGATCTAACCTATTTTCTAATGCATCAGCATTGATTTTACCTTCAAATTTAGGAATATCAAAATTTACCTGGACCTTGAAGGGTGTTTGGGCACTGAAAGGTCATTCCCTGGATGAGGAGCCAGGAAGTGGAGCCGCGGAGTTAGGATTTCCCATCAGAAGTGTTTGAAGAATTTGGGCAAATTATTGTAGAATCTATGCTTGTTGCCCTTGGAGGGCCTCATTCACCATTTCCTTTAAAGGATTGGATGTCTCGGTTTTGTCTGCCATTTGAGGTCGTCTGGAGCGAACAGGTCAAAAATTTGGAAGCTCAGTTGTTTCCCACCCAAGCTTCTTATAGCCTGACCTCGTCCTCGGGATCATACACTCTCAAGACAAGCTGCTCTGATACCACTGATCTAAAACTTAGAAGTTTTGGTTGATAAATATCAAAATAACATAGAAATAACACAATAACAATGAATTCTCTGAGAAGAGATGTAGTATTACTCAAAATCGCAATACAGAAATATGCTTATCTCTAGGAAGAGATGTCTGTCTTCACATTTCAGGTTGCCTCTTCTTTTATACACAATTTGAAAGCATGGGAAGGATGTGGAAGGTCACCAATCTCGAGGGAGATGAAGTGGTATGACTTCCAATATTTAAAACAATACATAATTCAAGGAATTACTATTTTTAGAAACTTACTATTTTTAGACAGCACTATTAAAATTGAAATTTGAGGCACTTCCGTTTTGTTTTTGGGGGTCAAACATCATTTACCAAAGCTCAATTTCATTTCATGACGTACCCCTCGTACTTAGCTTTCCAACGGTTCAAACGGCGAGTCAATTGGAGCTACGGTGCAAAAGTTATGGCTCCCGGAAGTTCCGTCATCAATTGGGGTGGAACTGTCACCCGAATTGTCACCTGAATTGATGCCTGGATCATTCCTCCCTCCTTGAAAAGAAATGGTCGTCATTGCATCAATACTCCCCATCAGGTGTGGTAGTTGTTTCTTGATTTGATTCTCTGTGAGCCACTCACCTTGATGGCTCAGCTGACCCCTTTTGACCACTCGATAAAGCGGAATAGAACGTCCTCTGGTTGTCTTCATCCAAGTATCCACAATTTGATCCTCTTCCACTAGAGCAAAAATATATGGATCAAGTTCATCAATGTCAATTTGTTCTGCTACAACTAAAGTGTCCAAGAGAGGTGGATGATATCGCTTGAGGAGCTCTACATTGAATATTGGGTGCAGACCAAGGTAGGCTGGGAGGTTCAACTCAAAAGCATTTTCTCCAACTCTTCTGGTGATGGTGTATGGACCATAGCGCAGAGGCCAAATTTTTTTGTGTGGGTCTGGAAGTCATTTCTTTTGGAGCCACAACCAGACCTTGTCACCCATAGCAAAATGGTGTGCAATCCTGTGTTTATCATGGCATTGCTTGTACTTTTGATTCATCTTCTCCGAGATGTCATGAACTTGTTGCTGGAGGTGTTGCATTTGTTCAATAAACTTTGTAGCTTTGGCTGCCTCAGATCTTCCATGAGGTGTGTATTCCATGGTGGAAAATGGAATTGCTATATCAACTGGTGCCATGGGTTGGAACCCAAAACATACTTGGAATGGACTGTGCTTGGTCGAGCTGTGCAGTGCCCGATTGTATCCATGTTGTATGAAAAGAAGTCCCTCATCCCATGTGCATGGATGTTTGGAGTGGTACATCCGAATCATGTGAACAATAAAGTGGTTTACCACCTCTGTTTGACCATCAATTTATGGATGGAAGGCTATGCACTTCATCAGCTTAGTATCCATCATCTTCCATAGAGTGGGCCAGAAGATGCTCAAGAACTTGCTATCTCGATCTGAGAAAATGGACTTGGGAAGACAAAAATGGAGCCATACATGACCAAATTATAGTTGAGCAGTTTCCTTAGCAGATATATTTTTTTTACAGGCAATCATGATAGCCATTTTTGAAAAATGATCAACTACCACAAAAATACAGTCCTTACCATGTTTGTAAGTGGGCAAGCCTGATAGAAAATCCATTGAGATGGATTCCCAAGGCCTGGTTGGTTCTGGAAATGGCGTGTACAATCCTTGCTTCTTATTTGTCGGCTTGGCTATCGCACATGGGGTGTAGGATTTGAGATATCTTTCTACATCTTTTCGCATATGGGGCTAGTAGAAGTGTTTTTGAAGAACTGCCAATGTTTTCTCAATACCAAAGTGTCGAGCTGTCCTACTGAAGTGTGCTTCCCATATCATCTTTTGGTGCTCTGCAACTAGAACACAGATGTGTCCCATATGACAGAGGACATTATCTTGAAAATAGAAATTAGAAACATGTGTACCTTTTTGAAGTGCTTGATATGTAGCGGCAAAGGTAGGATCTGCTTCATACAGGGTACCCCAAGTGGTAGTCTCATGTCCGCACAGGTCCAAAACTGTTGTGAGTGTAGTAATTGGTGGGCGGCTCAGACAATCTGCAGCTATATTTGAGCTCCCCTTTTTCTGTTTGATTATCAAGTGGAATTGCTGAAGATATGTGGCCCACTTATGATGCCTCTCATTTCGGAGCTTGCTTTGTGTCTGGATGAATTCCAATGGTCTGTGGTTAGTGTGAATGACCGTTTCTTTTCCCAAGATGTAGTGTTTCCATTGTTTCCAGGCTTGCACAATGGCATAGAGCTCCTTATCATATGTTGGATATTTCCTGACTGTATCAGTGAAAGTTTCACTGTGATATGCAACAGGATGGCCATGTTGCATGATGACAGCTCCCATGGCATATTCAGATGCATCTATCATCAACTCATAAGGTTGATGCAAATCTGGCAAGGCAAGAATAGGGTGATGAGTAGAGTCTGTTCTTCAAATTCTCAAATGCCCTTTGCTGTAGTTCACCCCACTGAAATGTAGCTTTTGCTTCTCCTTTAGTCACTTGGGTTAGTGACCAAGCAACATGTGAAAATCCAAGAACAAACCTGCGGTAGAAATTTGCAAGACCCAAAAAGCTATGAAGCTCTGTGAGGGTCCTTGGTGTGGGCCATTCTCGAATAACCTAAATCTTTTCTAGATCAACATGGACCCCTTCTTCATTCACAACATACCTGAGGTACTGAATTGTTGTCATCCCAAATGTGCATTTGTCAAGATTTGCATACAACTTGTGCTCCCGAAGAGTTTGAAGCACCTTACAAACATGTTGCAAATGTTCTTCCCACGTTCTACTATAGATGAGTATTTAATCTAAGTAGAAAACCACAAACGAGTTGGTGAAGGGTCGTAGGATGTCATCCATCATCCTCATGAAGGTTGCAGGTGCATTAGTTAAGCCAAAAGGCATAACCAACCATTCAAAGAGCCCCTCCTTATATTTGAATGCAGTCTTCCAAACATCAGTGGGATCGATGGGAATTTGGTGATAACTAGATTTGAGATCAATTTTGGTGAAGTTTTGGTTGATAAATATCGCAATAACATAGAAATAACACAATAACAATGAATTCTCTGAGAAGAGATGTAGTATTACTCAAAATCGCAATACAAAAATATGCTTATCTCTTGGAAGAGATGTTTGTCTTCACATTTTGGGTTGCCTCTTCTTTTATACACAATTTGAAATCATGGGAAGGATGTGGAAGGTCACCAATCTCGAGGGAGATGAAGTGGTATGACTTCCAATATTTAAAACAATACATAATTCAAGGAATTACTATTTTTAGACAGCACTATTAAAATTGAAATTTGAGGCACTTCGATTGGGTTTTCTAGGGTCAAACATCATTGAGAAAATCTCAATTCCATTTCATGACGTTCCCCTCGTTCTTAGCTTTCCAACGGTTCAAACGGCAAGTCAATTGGAGCTACGGTGCAAAAGTTATGGCTCCCAAAAGTTCCGTCATCAATTGGGGTGGAACTGTCACCCGAATTGTCGCCTGAATTGATGCCTGGATCATTCCTCCCTCCCTGAAAAGCAATGGTCCCCATTGCATCAATACTCCCCATCAGGTGTGGTAGTTTTTTCTTGATTTGATTCTCTGTGAGCCACTCACCTTGATGGCTCAGCTGACCCCTTTTGACCACTCGATAAAGCGGAATAGAACGTCCTCTGGTTGTCTTCATCCAAGTATCCACAATCTGATCCTCTTCCACTGGAGCAAAACTTTGTGGATCAAGTTCATCAATGTCGAGTTGTTCTGATACAACTGAAGTGTCCAAGAGAGGTGGATGATATGGCTTGAGGAGCTCCACATTGAATATTGGGTGCAGACCAAGGTAGGCTGGGAGGTTCAACTCAAAAGCATTTTCTCTAACTATTCTGGTGATGGTGTATGGACCATATTGCAGAGGCTGAATTTTTTTGTGTGGGCCTACAAGTCGTTCCTTCTGGAGCCGCAACCAGGCCTTGTCACCCATAGCAAAATGGTGTGCAATCCTGTGTTTATCATGGCGTTGCTTGTACTTTTGATTCATCTTCTCCAAGATGTCATGAACTTGTTGCTGGAGGTGTTGCATTTGTTCAATAAACTTTGTAGCTTTTGCTGCCTCAGATCTTCCATGAGGTGTGTATTCCATGGTGGAAAATGGAACTACTATATCAACTGGTGCCATGGGTTGGAACCCAAAACATACTTGGAATGGACTGTGCTTGGTCGAGGTGTGCAGTGCCAGATTGTATCCATGTTGTATGAAAAGAAGTCCCTCATCCCATGTGCATGGATGTTTGGAGTGGTACATCCGAATCATGTGAACAATCAAGTGGTTTACCACCTCCGTTTGACCATCAGTCTATGGATGGAAGGCTGTGGACTTCATCAGCTTAGTATCCATCATCTTCCATAGAGTGGACCAGAAGATGCTCAAGAACCTGCTATCTCGATCTGAGACAATGGACTTGGGAAGACCAGAATGGAGCCATACATGAGCAAAATATAGTTGAGAAGTTTCCTCAGCAGATATATTTTTTTATAGGCAATCATGATAGCCATTTTTGAAAAATGATCAACTACCACAAAAATACAGTCCTTACTATGTTTGGAAGTGGGCAAGCCTGATAAAAAATCCATTGAGACGGATTCCCAGGGCCTGGCTGGTTCTGGCAATGGCATGTACAATCCTTGCTTCTTATTTGTCGGCTTGGCTATCGCACATGGGGTGCAGGATTTGAGATATCTTTCTACATCCTTTCGCATATGGGGCCAGTAGAAGTGTTTTTGAAGAACTGCCAATGTTTTCTCAATACCAAAGTGTCGAGCTGTCCTACTGAAGTGTGCTTCCCATATCATCTTTTGTTGCTCTACAACTAGAACACAGATGTGTCCCATATGACAGAGGACATTATCTTGCAAATAGAAATCAGAAACATGTGTACCTTTTTGAAGTGCTTGCTATGTAGCGGCAAAGGTAGGATCTGCTTCATACAGGGTACCCCAAGTGGCAGTCTCATGTCTGCACAGGTCCAAAACTATTGTGAGTGCAGTAATTGGTGGGCGGCTTAGACAATCTATAGCTGTATTTGAGCTCCCCTTTTTGTGTTTAATTATCAAGTGGAATTTTTGAAGATATGTGGCCCACTTCTAATGCCTCTCATTTTGGAGCTTGCTTTGTGTCGAGATGAATTCCAATGGTCTGTGGTCATTGTGAATGACCGTTTCTTTTCCCAAGATGTAGTGTTTCCATTGTTTGTAGGCTTGCACAATGGCATAGAGCTCCTTATCATATGTTGGATATTTCCTGACTGTATCAATGAAAGTTTCACTGTGATATGCAACAGGATGGCCATGTTGCATGATGACAGCTCCCATGGCATATTCAGACGCATCTGTCATCAACTCAAAAGGTTGATGCAAATCTGGCAAGGCAAGAATAGGGGATGAGAAGAGTCTGTTCTTCAAATTCTCAAATGCCCTTTGCTGTATTTCACCCCACTAAAATGTAGCTTTTGCTCCTCCATTAGTCACTTGGGTTAGTGACCAAGCAACATGTGAAAATCCAAGAACAAACCTGCAGTAGAAATTTGCAAGACCCAAAAAGCTATGAAGCTCTGTGAGGGTCCTTGGTGTGGGCCATTCTCAAATAACCCAAAACTTTTCTGGATCAACATGGACCCCTTCTGCATTGCCAACATACCCGAGGTACTGAATTGTTGTCATCCCAAATGTGCATTTGTCAAGATTTGCATACAACTTGTGCTCTCAAAGAGTTTGAAGCACCTTACGAACATGTTGCAAATGTTCTTCCCACGTTCTGCTATAGATGAGTATGTCATCTAAGTAGACAACCACAAACGAATTGGTGAAGGGTCGTAGGATGTCATCCATCATCCTCATGAAGGTTGCAGGTGCATTAGTTAAGCCAAAAGGCATAACCAACCATTCAAAGAGCCCCTCCTTAGATTTGAATGCAGTCTTCCAGACATCAGTGGGATCGATGGGAAATTGGTGATAAGTAGATTTGAGATCAATTTTGGTGAAGAAATTCGCACCACGGAGCTGGCCCAGCAGGTCATCAATCCTGGGGAGAGGATAGCGATTCTTCACAGAGATTTTATTCAGGGCTCGATAGTCAATACAAAGCCTCCATGTTCCATCTTTCATCGGTGCCAAGACAATTGGGCTACCACAAGGTGAAGAGCTTGGCCTGATGTGACCCTTTTGGATCAATTCTTGAATCTATCTTTTTATCTCATCATTCTCCAAAACTGATCTACGATACACAGGACTGTTAGGCAAAGGTGATCCTGGGATCAAATCGATAGAATGTTTTACCTGGCAATGTAGTGGAACTCCTATAGGTGACTTTAATAAGTCATCATATTCTCTTGTGATGCATCCTATCTACTTCTATTATTGTGTTGATTGCATATTCAGGACTGCAACATCGACCTTCATGGATTTCTGCGGCTTGACCACCATGAGGACAAATTGCTTTTCTTTCTCCACCAATCTCTTACATTGCTTCACACTGATCAGGGAGATATTTGTGGGAGGTTGTACCTCTGGTACCCTATAACGCCATTTTCTAATTGTGAGAGTAATCCTTCGGGTTCGTGATTCATAGATGCCATGTCGCTCATACATGAATCGCTGACCAAGGAGTACATCATAAACATCTAGATTGACTACATCACACAAGACTTCATCTTGGAATGGTTTTATGGCATATGAAAGAAGACACTGATGGGTGACATCGAGGTCTTTCCCTGGGCTTAACCATTCAATACTATAGGGCTTTGGATGAGGCTTCACAGATAGATTTAGACTTTTCACAAATTTAGCAGAGATTAAATTGTTTTGACTCCCACTATCAAGAATGAAATGTAAAGGTGTACCTTTTACCCATAGTTTGGAGTGAAACAATCTTTCCTTGTCATCTGGTCTTTCTCCACGATTCTGTGATGAAGTGACAATGGTGTTTGGCTCAGCATCTACAATTTCTTCTTCGTCCTCTTCGATTGTGGGTTGTGTATGAGGCAGAGTAGTAGATGTTGAGTATTGTGACTCAGAAAGCAATGACTTGATGGCCCAACATTCTTCTTTGGAGTGAGTCCTAGTTTTGTGGTAATCACACCATTTTCTAGCCTTCCCTTTCTAGGATTTCTTATCTTGAAACTCCTTTTGCTTCTAATTTGGGCCTCGTGTTTGACCTTCCTTATCATTTTTCCATTTTGAGGGTTGACTCTTCGTATTCTTTCTACCATTCTTCTATTCAATCTTCACTGCAAATTTGTATGCCTCACCAAGGGTTTCCAAATTGAAGAGTTAAATTTCCCCCCATATGTACCATTGTAGTCCACCACGATATTTGAGAGTCTTATGTTTCTCACTTTCTTGAATGCCCAACCTTGTAGACAAAGAATGAAAAGTGTCTATGTAATCATAAACAGATTGGTCCTTACCTTGGCGAAGTTGTTGCCACTGTATGTAGAGATCATCATATGCTTCGATGGGATAGTACTCTTCTTTCACTGCTTCTACAAAATCATCCCAGGTAGGTTCCGCCTCAAGCCCAATGTCATCTGTGCTGAACCTCTTTTTGCACACTTCCCACCAATTTTTCACAGGCAATGTTCATTTCAAAAGAGCAAAAGTAATCTTTTCTCCATCGGTAAACTTATTTACAGATAAGTAGGAAGACAGTTGATCTAACCAATTTTCTACTGCATCAGGATTGATTTTACCTTCAAATGTAGGAATATCAAAATTTACCTAGGCCTTGAAGGGTGTTTGGGCACTGAAACGTCGTTCCCTGGATGAGGAGCCAGGAAGTGGAGCTGCGGAGCCAGGATTTCCCATCGGAAGTGTTTGAAGAATTTGGGCAAATTGTTGTAGCATCTATGCTTATTGCCGTTGGAGGGCCTCATTCACCATTTCCTTATAAAGATCAGATGTCTCGGTGTCCTCCACCATTTGAGGTCATCTGGAGCGAACAGGTGGAAAATTTGGGAGCTCAGTTGTTTCCCACCCAAGCTTCTTATAGCCGACCTCGTCCTCGGGATCATACACTCTCAAGACAAACTGTTCTGAGACCACTGATCCAAAACTCAAAATTTTTCTTTGATAAATATCACAATAACATAGAAATAACACAATAACAATGAATTCTCTGAGAAGAGATGTAGTATTACTCAAAATCGCAATACAGAAATATGCTTATCTCTGGGAAGAGATGTCTGTCTTCACATTTCAGGTTGCCTCTTCTTTTATACACAATTTGAAAGTATGGGAAGGATGTGCAAGGTCACCAATCTCGAGAGAGACGAAGTGGTATGACTTCCAATATTTAAAACAATACATAATTCGAGGAATTACTATTTTTAGAAACTTACTATTTTTAGACAGCATTATTAAAATTTAAATTTGAGGCACTTTCGTTGGGTTTTCGGGGGTAAAACTTCATTGAGCAAAGCTCAATGGCATTTCACGATGTTCCCCTCGTTCTTAGCTTTCCAATGGTTCAAACGTCAAGTCAATTGGAACTACGATGCAAAAGTTATGGCTCCCAGAACTTCCGTCATCAATTGGGGTGGAACTGTCACCTGAATTGTCGCCTGAATTGATGCCTGGATCGTTCCTCCCTCCTTGAAAAGTAATGGTCCCCATTGCATCAATACTCCCCATCAGGTGTGGTAATTGTTTCTTGATTTGATTCTCTATGAGCCACTCACCTTAATGGCTCAGCTGACCCCTTTTGACCACTCGATAAAGCGAAATAGAACGTCCTCTGGTTGTCTTCATCCAAGTATCCACAATCTGATCCTCTTCCACTGGAGCAAAACTCTGTGGATCAAGTTAATCAATGTTGAGTTGTTCTAGTACAACTGAAGTGTCCAAGAGAGGTGGATGATATGGCTTGAGGAGCTCCACATTGAATATTGGGTGCAGACCAAGGTAGGCTGGGAGGTTCAACTCAAAAGCATTTTCTCCAACTCTTCTGGTGATGGTGTATGGACCATATCGATGAGGCTGAATTTTTTTGTGTGGGCCTGCAAGTCGTTCCTTCTGGAGCTACAACCAGACCTTGTCACCCATAGCAAAATGGTGTGTAATCCTATGTTTATCATGGCATTGCTTGTACTTTTGATTCATCTTCTCCAAGATGTCATGAACTTGTTGCTGGAGGTGTTGCATTGGTTCAATAAACTTTGTAGCTTTTGCTGCCTCAGATCTTCCATGAGGTGTGTATTCCATGGTGGAAAATGGAACTGCTATATCAACTGGTGCCATGGGTTGGAACCCAAAACATACTTGGAATGGATTGTGCTTGGTCGAGCTGTGTAGTGCCCGATTGTATCCATGTTGTATGAAAAGAAGTCCCTCATCCCATGTGCATGGATGTTTGGAGTGGTACATCTGAATCATGTGAACAATCAAGCGGTTTACCATCTCTGTTTGACCATCAGTCTGTGGATGGAAGGGTGTGAACTTCATCAGCTTAGTATCCATCATCTTCCATAGAGTGGACTAGAAGATGCTCAAGAACCTGCTATATCGATCTGAGACAATGGACTTGGGAAGACCAAAATGGAGCCATACATGACCAAAATATAGTTGAGCAGTTTCCTTAGTAGATATATTTTTTTTACAGGCAATCATGATAGGCATTTTTAAAAAATGATCAACTACCACAAAAATACAGTCCTTACCATGTTTGGAAGTGGGCAAGCCTGATAGAAAATCCATTGAGACGGAGTCTTGAGGTCTGGTTGGTTCTGGCAATGGCGTGTACAATCCTTGCTTCTTATTTGTCGACTTGGATATCGCACATGGGGTGCAGGATTTGAGATATCTTTCTACATCCTTTCACATATGGGGCCAGTAGAAGTGTTTTTGAAGAACTGCCAATGTTTTCTCAATACCAAAGTGTCCAGCTGTCCTACTGAAGTGTGCTACCCATATCATCTTTTGTTGCTCCACAATTGGAACATAGATGTGTCCCATATGATATAGAGGACATTATATTGCAAATAGAAATTAGAAACATGTGTACCTTTTTGAAGTGCTTGATATGTAGCAGCAAAGGTAGGATCTGCTTCATACAGGGTACCCCAAGTGGCAGTCTCATGTCCGCATAGGTCCAAAACTGTTGTGAGTGTAGTAATTGGTGGGCGGCTCAGACAATCTGCAGCTGTATTTGAGATCCCCTTGTTGTGTTTGATTATCAAGTGGAATTGCTGAAGATATGTGGCCCACTTCAGATGCCTCTCATTTCGGAGCTTGCTTTGTGTCTGGATGAATTCCAATGGTCTGTGGTCAGTGTGAATGACCGTTTCTTTTCCCAAGATGTAGTGATTCCATTGTTTGCAGACTAGCACAACAGCATAGAGCTCCTTATCATATGTTGGATATTTCCTGACTGTATCAGTGAAAGTTTCACTGTGATATGCAACAGGATGGCCATGTTGCATGATGATATCTCCCATAGCATATTCAGACGCATCTGTCATCAACTCAAAAGGTTGATGCAAATCTGGGAAGGCAAGAACAGGGGATGAGCAGAGTCTGTTCTTCAAATTCTCAAATGCCCTTTGCTGTATTTCACCCCACTGAAATGTAGCTTTTGCTCCTCCTTTAGTCACTTGGGTTAGTGACCAAGCAACATGTGAAACTCCAAGAACAAACCTGCGGTAGAAATTTGCAAGACCCAAAAAGCTACGAAGCTTTGTGAGGGTCCTTGGTGTGGGCCATTCTTGAATAACCTGAATCTTTTCTGGATCAACATGGACCCCTTCTGCATTCACAACATACCCGATGTACTGAATTGTTGTCATCCTGAATGTGCATTTGTCAAGATTTGCATACAGCTTGTTCTCCCGAAGAGTTTGAAGCACCTTACAAACATGTTGCAAATGTTCTTCCCACGTTCTGCTATAGATGAGTATGTCATCTAAGTAGACAACCACAAATGAGTTGGTGAAGGGTCGTAGGATGTCATCCATCATCCTCATGAAGGTTGCAGGTGCATTAGTTAAGCCAAAAGGCATAACCAACCATTCAAAGAGCCCCTCCTTAGATTTGAATGCAGTCTTCCAGACATTAGTGGGATCGATGGGAATTTGGTGATAACCAAATTTGAGATCAATTTTGGTGAAGAACTTCGCACCACGGAGTTGGTCCAGCAGGTCATCAATCCTTGGGAGAGGATAGCAATTCTTCACAGAGATTTTATTCAGGGCTCGATAGTCAATACAAAGCCTCCATGTTCCATCTTTCTTTGGTGCCAAGACAATTGGGCTAACACAAGGTGAAGATCTTGGCTTGATGTGACCCTTTTGGATCAATTCTTGAATCTGTCTTTTTATCTCATCATTCTCCAAAACTGATCTGTGATACACAGGACTGTTAGGCAAAGGTGATCCTAGGATCAAATCGATAGAATGTTTTACCTGGCAATGTAGTGGAACTCCTGTAGGTGACTTGAATAAGTCACCATATTCTCTTATGATGTGTCCTATCTGGTTCTGTTGTTGTGTTGATTGCGTAGTCAGGACTGCAACATCGGCCTTCATGGATTTTTGCGGCTTGACCACCATGAGGACAAATTTCTTTGTTTTCTCCACCAATCTCTTACATTGCTTCGCACTGATCAGGGAGACAAATGTCGGAGGTGGTACCTCTGGTACCCTATAGTGCCATTTTCCAAGGGTGAGAGTAATCCTTCAGGTTCGTGATTCATAGATGCCATGTCGCTCATACGTGAATGGCTGACCAAGGAGTACATCACAAACATCTAGATTGACTACATCACACAATACTTCATCTTGGAATGGTTTTATGGCATATGAAAGAAGACACTGATGGGTGACACGGAGGTCTCTAACTGGGCTTAACCATCCAATACAATAGGGCTTTGGATCAGGCTTCACAGATAGATTTAGACTTTTCACAACTTTAGCAGAGATTAAATTCTTTTGACTCCCACTATCAAGAATGAAATGTAAAGGCGTACCTTTTACCCATAGTTTGGAGTGGAACAATCTTTCCTTGTCATCTGGTCTTTCTCCATGGTTCTGTGATGAAGTGACAATGGTATCTAGCTCAGCATTTATAATTTCTTCTTCGTCCTCTTCAACTGTGGGTTGTGTATGAGGAAGAGTAGTGGATGTTGAGTATTGTGACTTAGAAAGCAATGACTTGATGGCCCGACATTCTTGTTTGGAGTGAGTCCCAGTTTTGTAGTAATCACACCATTTTATAGCCTTCCCTTTCTGGGATTTCTTATCCTGAAACTCCTTTTGCTTCCTATTTGGGCCTCGTGTTTGACCTTCCTTATCATTTTTCCATTTTGAGGGTTGACTCTTCGTATTCTTTCTACCATTCTTCTATTCAATCTTCACTGCAAATTTGTATGCCTCACCAAGGGTTTCCAAATTGAAGAGTTCCATTTCCCCCCGTATGTACCATTGTAGTCCACCACAATATTTGAGAGTCTTATGTTTCTCACTTTCTTGAATGCCCAACCTTGCAGACAAAGAATGAAAAGTGTCTGTGTAATCTTGAACAGATTGGGTCTTACTTTGGCGAAGTTGTTGCCACTGTATGTAGAGATCATCATATGCTCCAATCGGATAGTACTCTTCTTTCACTGCTTCTACAAAATCATCCCAGGTAGGTTCCACCTCAAGGCCAATGTCATCTGTGTTGAACCTCTTTTTGCACACTTCCCACCAATTTTTCACAGGCAATGTTGATTTCAAAAGAGCAAAAGTAATCTTTTCTCCATCGGTAAACTTATTTACAGAGAAGTAGGAAGACAGTTGATCTAACCAATTTTCTATTGCATCAGCATTGATTTTACCTTCAAATGTAGGAATATCAAAATTTACCTGGGCCTTGAAGGGTGTTTGGGCACTAAAAGGTCGTTCCCTGGATGAGGAGCCAGGAAGTGGAGCCGCGGAGCCAGGATTTCCCATCGGAAGTGTTTGAAGAATTTGGGCAAATTGTTGTAGCATCTGTGCTTGTTGCTGTTGGAGGGCCTCATTCACTATTTCCTTAAAAGGATCAGATGTCTCGGTGTCCTCTGCCATTTGAGGTCGTCTGGAGCAAACAGATGGAAAATTTGGAAGCTCAGTTGTTTCCCACCCAAGCTTCTTATAGCCTGACCTCGTCCTCGGGATCATACACTCTCAAGACAAACTGCTCTGATACCACTGATCCAAAACTCAAAAGTTTTGGTTGATAAATATCACAATAACATAGAAATAACACAATAACAATGAATTCTCTGAGAAGAGATGTAGTATTACTCAAAATCGCAATACAAAAATATGCTTATCTCTGGGAAGAGATGTCTATCTTCACATTTCAGGTTGCCTCTTCTTTTATACACAATTTGAAAGCATGGGAAGGATGTGTAAGGTCACCAATCTCGAGGGAGATGAAGTGGTACGACTTCCAATATTTAAAACAATACATAATTTGAGGAATTACTATTTTTAGAAACTTACTATTTTTAGACAGCACTATTAAAATTGAAATTTGAGGCACTTCCGTTGGGTTTTTAGGGGTCAAACCTTGCCATTTCAAGACATTCCCCTCGTTCTTATCTTTCCAATGGTTCAAACGGTGAGTCAATTGGAGCTACGGTGCAAAAGTTATGGCTCCTAGAAGTTTCGTCATCAATTGGGGTGGAACTGTCACCCGAATTGTCGCCTGAATTGATGCCTGGATCATTCCTCCCTCCTTAAAAAGCAATGGTCTCCATTGCATCAATACTCCTCATCAAGTGTGGTAGTTGTTTCTTGATTTGATTCTCTGTGAGCCACTCACCTTGATGGTTCAGCTGACCCCTTTTGACCACTCGATAAAGCAGAATAGAACCTCCTCTGGTTGTCTTCATCCAAGTATCCACAATCTGATCCTCTTCCACTAGAGCAAAACTCTATGGATCAAGTTCATCAATGTCGAGTTGTTCTGCTACAACTGAAGTGTCCACGAGAGGTGGATGATATGGCTTGAGGAGCTCCACATTGAATATTGGGTGCAGACCAAGGTAGGCTGGGAGGTTCAACTCAAAAGCATTTTATCCAACTCTTCTGGTGATGGTGTATGGACCATATAAAAGAGGCCAAATTTTTCTGTGTGGGCCTGCAAGTCATTCCTTTTAGAGCCGCAACCAGACCTTGTCACCCATAGCAAAATGGTGTGCAATTCTGTGTTTATCATGGCGTTGCTTGTACTTTTGATTCATCTTCTCCAAGATGTCATGAACTTGTTGCTGGAGGTGTTGCATTTGTTCATTAAACTTTTTAGCTTTTGCTGCCTCAGATCTTCCATGAGGTGTGTATTCCATGGTGGGAAATGGAACTGCTATATCAACTGGTGCCATGGGTTGGAACCTAAAACATACTTGGAATGGACTGTGCTTGGTCGAGCTGTGGAGTGCCCGATTGTATCCATGTTGTATGAAAAGAAGTCCCTCATCCCATGTGCGTGGATGTTTGGAGTGGTACATCCGAATCATGTGAACAATCAAGCAGTTTACCACCTCTGTTTGACCATCAGTCTGTGGATGGAAGGCTGTGGACTTCATCAGCTTAGTATCCATCATCTTCCATAGAGTGGACCAGAAGATGCTCAAGAACCTGCTATATCGATCTGAGACAATGGACTTGGGAAGACCAAAATGGAGCCATACATGACCAAAATATAGTTGAGCAGTTTCCTCAGCAGATATATTTTTTTTACAGGCAATCCTGATAGGCATATTTGAAAAATGATCAACTACCACAAAAATACAGTCCTTACCATGTTTGGAAGTGGGCAAGCCTGATATAAAATCCATTGAGACGGATTCCTAAGGCCTGGTTGGTTCTGGCAATGGCATGTACAATCCTTGCTTCTTATTTGTCGGCTTGGCTATCGCACATGGGGTGCAAGATTTGAGATATCTTTCTACATCCTTTCGCATATGGGGCCAGTAGAAGTGTTTTTGAAGAACTGCCAATGTTTTCTCAATACCAAAGTGTCCAGCTGTCCTACTGAAGTGTGCTTCCCATATCATCTTTTGTTGCTCTGCAACTGGAACACAGATGTGTCCTATATGATAGAGGACATTATCTTGCAAATAGAAATCAGAAACATGTGTACCTTTTTGAACTACTTGATATGTAGCGGCAAAGGTAGGATCTGCTTCATACAGGGTACCCCAAGTGGCAGTCTCATGTCCGCACAGGTCCAAAACTGTTGTGAGTGCAGTAATTGGTGGGCGGCTCAGACAATTTGCAGCTGTATTTCAGCTCCCCTTTTTCTGTTTGATTATCAAGTGGAATTGCTGAAGATATGTGGCCCACTTTTGATGCCTCTCATTTCGGAGCTTGCTTTGTGTCTGGATGAATTCCAATGGTCTGTGGTCAGTGTGAATGACCGTTTCTTTTCCCAAGATGTAGTGTTTCCATTGTTTACAGATTTGCACAATGGCATAGAGCTCCTCATCATATGTTGGATATTTCCTGACTGTATCAGTGAAAGTTTCACTGTGATATGCAACAGGATGGCCATGTTGCATGATGACAACTCCCATGGCATATTCAGACACATCTATCATCAACTCAAAAGGTTGATGCAAATCTGGCAAGGCAAGAATAGGGGATGAGCAGAGTCTGTTTTTCAAATTCTCAAATGCCCTTTGCTGTATTTCACCCCACTGAAATGTAGCTTTTGCTCCTCCTTTAGTCACTTGGGTTAGTGACCAAGCAACATGTGGAAATCCAAGAACAAACCTATGGTAGAAATTTGCAAGACCCAAAAACCTACGAAGCTCTGTGAGGGTCCTTGGTGTGGGCCATTCTCGAATAACCTAAATCTTTTTTGGATCAACATGGACCCCTTCTGCATTCACAAAATACCCGAGGTACTGAATTGTTGTCATCCCGAATGTGCATTTGTCAAGATTTGCATACAACTTGTGCTCCCGAAGAGTTTGAAGCACCTTACAAACATGTTGCAAATGTTCTTCCCATGTTCTGCTATAGATGAGTATGTCATCTAAGTAGACAACCACAAATGAGTTGGTGAAGGGTCGTAGGATGTCATCCATCATCCTCATGAAGGTTGCAGGTGCATTAGTTAAGCCAAAAGGCATAACCAACCATTCAAAGAGCCCCTCCTTAGATTTGAATGCAGTCTTCCAGACATCAGTGGGGTCGATGGGAATTTGGTGATAACTAGATTTGAGATCAATTATTGGTGAAGAACTTCGCACCACGGAGCTGGTCCAGCAGATAATCAATCCTGGGGAGAGGATAGCGATTCTTCACAGAGATTTTATTCAGGGCTCGATAGTCAATACAAAGCCTCCATGTTCCATCTTTCTTCGGTGCCAAGACAATTGGGCTACCACAAGGTGAAGAGCTTGGCCTGATGTGACCCTTTTGGATCAATTCTTGACTCTATCTTTTTATCTCATCATTCTCCAAAACTGATCTGCGATACACAGGACTGTTAGGCAAAGGTGATCCTGGGATCAAATCGATAGAATGTTTTACCTGGCAATGTAGTGGAACTCCTGTAAGTGACTTGAATAAGTCATCATATTCTCTTGTGATGCGTCCTATCTGCTTCTATTGTTGTGTTAATTGTGTAGTCAGAATTGCAACATCGGCCTTCATGGATTTCTGCGGCTTGACAACCATGAGGATAAATTGCTTTGTTTTCTCCACCAATCTCTTACATTGCTTCGCACTGATCAGAGAGACAAATGTGGGAGGTGGTACCTCTGGTACCCTATAGCGCCATTTTCCAAGGGTGAGAGTAATCCTTCGGGTTCGTGATTCATAGATGCCATGTAACTCATACATGAATGGCTGACCAAGGAGTACATCACAAACATCTAGATTGACTACATCACACAATACTTCATCTTGGAATAGTTTTATGGCATATGAAAGAAGACACTGATGGGTGACATGGAGGTCTCTCCCTAGGCTTAACCATCCAATACTATAGGGCTTTGGATCAGGCTTCACAGATAGATTTAGACTTTTCACAACTTTAGCAGAGATTAAATTCTTTTGAGTCCCACTATCAAGAATGAATTGTAAAGGCGTACCTTTTACCCATAGTTTGGAGTGGAACAATCTTTCCTTGCCATCTGGTCTTTCTCCACGGTTCTGTGATGAAGTGACAATGGTATCCAGCTTAGCATCTATAATTTCTTCTTCGTCCTCTTCGACTGTGGGTTGTGTATGAGGAAGAGTAGTGGATGTTGAGTATTGTGACTCAGAAAGCAATGACTTGATGGCCCGACATTCTTCTTTGGAGTGAGTCCCAGTTATGTGGTAATCACACCATTTTCCAGCCTTCCCTTTCTGGGATTTCTTATCCTGAAACTACTTTTGCTTCCAATTTGGGCCTCGTGTTTGACCTTCCTTATCATTTTTCCATTTTGAGGGTTGACTCTTCGTATTCTTTCTGCCATTCTTCTATTCAATCTTCACTGCAAATTTGTATGCCTCACCAATTGTTTCCAAATTGAAGAGTTCCATTTCCCCCTGTATGTACCATTGTAGTCCACCATGATATTTGAGAGTCTTATGTTTCTCACTTTCTTGAATTCCCAACCTTGCAGACAAAGAATGAAAAGTGTCTATGTAATCTTGAACAGATTGGGCCTTACTTTGGCGAAGTTGTTGCCACTGTATGTAGAGATCATCATATGCTCCGATGGGATAGTACTCTTCTTTCACTGCTTCTACAAAATCATCCCAGGTAGGTTCCACCTCAAGTCCAATGTCATCTGTGCTGAACCTCTTTTTGCAAACTTCCCACCAATTTTTCACAGGCAATGTTGATTTCAAAAGAGCAAAAGTAATCTTCTCTCCATCGATAAACTTATTTACAGAGAAGTAGGAAGACAGTTGATCTAACCAATTTTCTACTGCATCAGCATTGATTTTACCTTCAAATGTAGGAATATCAAAATTTAACTGGACCTTGAAGGGTGTTTGGGCACTGAAAGGTCGTTCCCAGGATGAGGAGCTAGGAAGTGGAGCCGCGGGGCCAGGATTTCCCATTGGAAGTGTTTGAAGAATTTGGGAAAATTGTTGTAGCATCTATGCTTGATGCCGTTGGAGGGCCTCATTCACCATTTCCTTAAAAGGATCGGATGTCTCAGTGTCCTCTGCCATTTGAGGTAGTCTGGAGTAAACAGGTGGAAAATTTGGAAGCTCAGTTGTTTCCCACCCAAGCTTCTTATAGCCTGACCTCGTCCTCGGGATCATACACTCTCAAAACAAACCGCTCTGATACCACTGATCCAAAACTCAAAAGTTTTGGTTGATAAATATCACAATAACATACAAATAACACAATAACAATGAATTCTCTGAGAAGAGATGTAGTATTACTCAAAATCGCAATACAAAAATATGCTTATCTCTGGGAAGAGATGTCTGTCTTCACATTTCAGATTGCCTCTTCTTTTATACACAATTTGAAAGCATGGGAAGGATGTGGAAGGTCACCAATCTCGAGGGAGATGAAGTGGTATGACTTCCAATATTTAAAACAATACATAATTTGAGGAATTACTATTTTTAGAAACTTACTATTTTTAGATAGCACTATTAAAATTGAAATTTGAGGCACTTCCGTTGGGTTTTTAGGGGTCAAACTTCATTGAGCAAAGCTCAATGCCATTTCACAATGTTCCCCTCATTTTTAGCTTTCCAATGGTTCAAACGGTGAGTCAATCGGAGCTACGGTGCAAAAGTTATGGCTCCCAAAATTTTCGTCATCAATTGGGGTGGAACTGTCACCCGAATTGTCGCCTGAATTGATGCCTGGATCATTCCTCCCTCCTTGAAAAGTAATGGTCCCCATTGCATCAATACTCCCCATTAGGTGTGGTGGTTGTTTCTTTATTTGATTCTCTGTGAGCCACTCACCTTGATGGCTCAGCTGACCCCTTTTGACCACTCGATAAAGCAGAATAGAACCTCCTCTAGTTGTCTTCATCCAAGTATCCACAATCTGATCCTCTTCCACTGAAGCAAAACTATGTGGATCATGTTCATCAATGTTGAGTTGTTTTGCCACAACTGAAGTGTCCAAGAGAGGTGGATGATATGGCTTGACGAGCTCCACATTGAATATTGGGTGCAGACCAAGGTAGGCTGGGACGTTTAACTCAAAAGCATTTTCTCCAACTCTTCTGGTGATGGTGTATGGACCATATCGCAGAGGCCAAATTTTTCTGTGTGGGCCGGTAAGTCATTCCTTCTAGAGCCGCAACCAAACCTTGTCACCCACAACAAAATGGTGTGCAATCCTGTGTTTATCATCGCGTTGCTTGTACTTTTGATTCATCTTCTCCAAGATGTCATGAACTTGTTGCTGGAGGTGTTGCATTTGTTCAATAAACTTTGTAGCTTTTGCTGCCTCAGATCTTCCATGAGGTGTGTATTCCATGGTAGAAAATGGAACTGCTATATCAACTGGTGTCATGGGTTGGAACCAAAAACATACTTGGAATGGACTGTGCTTGGTCGAGCTGTGGAGTGCCCGATTGTATCCATGTTATATGAAATAAGTCCCTCATCCCATGTGCGTGGATGTTTGGAGTGGTACATCTGAATCATGTGACCAATCAAGCGGTTTACCACCTCTGTTTGACCATCAGTCTGTGGATGGAAGGTTGTGGATTTCATTAGCTTAGTATCCATCATCTTCCATAGAGTGGACCAGAAGATGCTCAAGAACCTGCTATCTCGATCTGAGACAATGGACTTGGGAAGACCAAAATGGAGCCATACATGACCAAAATATAGTTGAGTAGTTTCCTCAGTAGATATATTTTTTTATAGGCAATCATGATAGCCATTTTTGAAAAATGATCAACTACCACAAAAATACAGTCCTTACCATGTTTGGAAGTGGGCAAGCCTGATAGAAAATCCATTGAGACGGATTCCCAAGGCCTGGTTGGTTTTGGCAATGGTGTGTACAATCCTTGCTTCTTATTTATCGGCTTGGCTATCGCACATGGGGTGCAGGATTTGAGATATCTTTCTACATCCTTTCGCATATGGGGCCAGTAGAAGTGTTTTTGAAGAACTGCCAATGTTTTCTCAATACCAAAGTGTCCAGCTGTCCTACTGAAGTGTGCTTCCCATATCATCTTTTGTTGCTCTGCAACTGGAACATAGATGTGTCCCATATGACAGAGGACATTATCTTGCAAATAGAAATCAAAAACATCCGTACCTTTTTGAAGTGCTTGATATGTAGAGGCAAAGGAAGGATCTGCTTCATATAGGGTACTCCAAGTGGCAGTCTCATGTCTGCACAGGTCTAAAACTGTTGTGAGTGCAGTAATTGGTGGGTGGCTTAGACAATCTGCAGCTGTATTTAAGCTCCCCTTTTTGTGTTTGATTATCAAGTGGAATTGCTGAAGATATGTGGCCCACTTCTGATGCCTCTCATTTCGGAGCTTGCTTTATGTCTGGATGAATTCCAATGGTCTGTGGTCAGTGTGAATGACCGTTTCTTTTCCCAAGATGTAGTGTTTCCATTGTTTGCAGGCTTGCACAATGGCATAGAGCTCCTCATCATATGTTGGATATTTCCTGACTGTATCAGTGAAAGTTTCACTGTGATATGCAACAGGATGGCCATGTTGTATGATGACAGCTCCCATGGCATATTCAGACGCATCTGTCATTAACTCAAAAGGTTGATGCAAATCTGGCAAGGCAAGAATAGGTGATGAGCAGAGTCTGTTCTTCAAATTCTCAAATGCCCTTTGCTGTATTTCACCCCACTGAAATGTAGTTTTTGCTCCTCCTTTAGTCACTTGGGTTAGTGACCAAGCAACATGTGAAAATCCAAGAACAAACCTGCGGTAGAAATTTGCGAGACCCAAAAATCTATGAATCTCTGTGAGGGTCCTTGGTGTGGGCCACTCTCGAATAACTTGAATCTTTTTTAGATCAACATGGACCCCTTCTGCATTCACAACATACCCGAGGTAATGAATTGTTGTCATCCCGAATGTGTAAATGTCAATATTTACATACAACTTGTGCTCCCAAAGAGTTTGAAGCACCTTACGAACATGTTGCAAATGTTCTTCCCACATTCTGCTATAGATGAGTATGTAATCTAAGTTGACAACCAGAAACGAGTTGGTGAAGGGTCGTAGGATGTCATCCATCATCCTCATGAAGGTTGTAGGTGCATTAGGTAAGCCAAAAGGCATAACCAACCATTCAAAGGGCCCCTCCTTAGATTTGAATGCAGTCTTCCAGACATCAGTGGGATCAATGGGAATTTGGTGATAACTAGATTTGAGATCAATTTTGGTGAAGAACTTCACACCACAGAGCTGGTCCAGCAGGTCATCACTCCTGGGGATAGGATAGCGATTCTTCACAGAGATTTTATTCAGGGCTCAATAGTCAATACAAAGCCTCCATGTTCCATCTTTCTTCAGTGCCAAGACAATTGAGCTACCACAAGGTGAAGAGCTTGGCCTGATGTGACCCTTTTGGATAAATTCTTGAATTTGTCTTTTTATCTCATCATTCTCCAAAACTGATCTGCGATACACAGGACTGTTAGGCAAAGGTGATCCTGGGATCAAATCGAGAGAATGTTTTACCTGGCAATGTAGTGGAACTCCTGTAGGTGACTTGAATAAGTCATCATATTCTCCTATGATGCATCCTATCTGCTTTTGTTGTTGTGTTGATTGCGTAGTCAGGACTGCAACATCAGCCTTCTCAGATTTCTGCGGCTTGACCACTATGAGGACAAATTCCTTTGTTTTCTCCACCAATCTCTTACATTGATTCCCACTGATAAGGGAGATAGATGTGGGAGGTGGTACCTCTGGTACCCTATAGCACCATTTTCCAAAGGTGAGAGTAATCCTTCGGGTTTGTGATTCATAGATGCCATGTCGCTCATACATGAATGGCTGACCAAGGAGTACATCACAAACATCTAGATTGACTACATCACACAAGACTTCATCTTGGAATGGTTTTATGGCATATGAAAGAAGACACTGATGGGTGACATGGAGGTCTCTCCCTGGGCTTAACCATCCAATACTATAGGGCTTTGGATCAGGCTTCATAGATAGATTTAGACTTTTCACAACTTTAGCAGAGATTAAATTCTTTTGACTCCCACTATCAAGAATGAAATGTAAAGGCGTACCTTTTACCCATAGTTTAGAGTGGAACAATCTTTCCTTGTCATCTGGTCTTTCTCCACGGTTCTGTGATGAAGCGACAATGGTGTCCAGCTCAGCATCTACAATTTCTTCATCGTCCTCTTTGACTGTGCGTTGTGTATGAGGCAGAGTAGTGGATGTTTATTATTGTGACTCAGAAAACAATGACTTGATGGCCTGACATTCTTCTTTGGAGTGAGTCCCAGTTTTGTGGTAATCACACCATTTTCCAGCCTTCCCTTTCTGGGATTTCTTATCTTGAAACTCCTTTTGCTTCCAATTTGGGCCTCGTGTTTGACCTTCCTTATCATTTTTCCATTTTGAGGGTTGACTCTTCGTATTCTTTCTGCCATTCTTCTATTCAATCTTCACTACAAATTTGTATGCCTCACTAAGGGTTTCCAAATTGAAGAGTTCCATTTCCCGCCGTATGTACCATTGTAGTCCACCACAATATTTGAGAGTCTTATGTTTCTCACTTTCTTGAATGCCCAACCTTGCAGACAAAGAATGAAAAGTGTCTGTGTAGTCTTGAACAAATTGGTCCTTACCTTGGCGAAGTTGTTGCCACTGTATGTAGAGATCATCATATGCTCCGATGGGATAGTACTCTTCTTTCACTACTTCTACAAAATCATCCCAGGTAGGTTCCGCCTCAAGGCCAATGTCATCTATGCTGAACCTCTTTTTGCACACTTCCCACCAATTTTTCACATGCAATGTTGATTTCAAAAGAGCAAAAGTAATCTTTTCTCCATCGGTAAACTTATTTACAGAGAAGTAGGAAGACAGTTGATCTAACCAATTTTCTACTGCATCAGCATTGATTTTACCTTCAAATGTAGGAATATCAAAATTTACCTAGACCTTGAAGGGTGTTTGGGCACTGAAAGGTTGTTCCCTGGATGAGGAGCCAGGAAGTGGAGCCGCTGAGCCAGGATTTCCCATCGAAAGTGTTTGAAGAATTTGGGCAAATTATTGTAGCATCTGTGCTTGTTGTCGTTGGAGGGCCTCACTCACCATTTCCTTAAAAGGATCAGATGTCTCAGTGTCATCTGCCATTTGAGGTCGTCTGGAGCGAATAGGTGGAAAATTTGGAAGCTCAGTTATTTCCCACCCAAGCTTCTTATAGCCTGACCTCGTCCTCAGGATCATACACTCTCAAGACAAACCACTCTGATACCACTGATCCAAAAATCAAAAGTTTTGGTTGATAAATATCGCAATAACATAGAAATAACACAATAACAATGAATTCTCTTAGAAGAGATGTAGTATTACTCAAAATCGCAATACAGAAATATGCTTATCTCTAGGAAGAGATGTCTGTCTTCACATTTTGGGTTGCCTCCTCTTTTATACACAATTTGAAAGCATGGAAAAGATGTGGAAGGTCACCAATCTTGAGGGAGATGAAGTGGTATGACTTCCAATATTTAAAAGAATACATAATTCGAGGAATTACTATTTTTAAAAACTTACTATTTTTAGATAGCACTATTAAAATTGAAATTCGAGGCAATTCCGTTGGATTTTTGGGGGTAAAACTTCATTGAGCAGAGCTGAATTACATTTCATGACGTTCCCCTCGTTCTTAGCTTTCTAACGGTTCAAACGGCGAGTCAATTGGAGCTACGGTGCAAAAGTTATGGCTCCCGGAAGTTCTGTCATCAATTGGGGTGGAACTGTCACCCGAATTGTCGCCTGAATTGATGCCTGGATCATTCCTCCCTCCTTGAAAAGCAATGGTCCCCATTGCATCAATACTCCCCATCAGGTGTGGTAGTTGTTTCTTGATTTGATTCTCTGTGAGCCACTCACCTTGATGGCTCAGCTGACCCCTTTTGACCACTCAATAAAGTGGAATAGAACGCCCTCTGGTTGTCTTCATCCAAGTATCCACAATCTGATCCTCTTCCACTGGAGAAAAACTCTGTTTATCAAGTTCATCAATGTCGAGTTGTTCTGCTACAACTAAAGTGTCTAAGAGAGGTGGATGAGATGGCTTGAGGAGCTCCACATTGAATATTGGGTGCAGACCAAGGTAGGCTGGGAGGTTCAACTCAAAAGTATTTTCTCTAACTCTTCTGGTGATGGTGTATGGACCATATCGCAGAGGCCAAATTTTTTTGTGTGGGCCTGCAAGTCATTCCTTCTAGAGCCGCAACCAGACCTTGTCACCCATAGCAAAATGGTGTGAAATCCTGTGTTTATCATGGCGTTGCATGTACTTTTGATTCATCTTCTCCAAGATGTCATGAACTTGTTACTGGAGATGTTGCATTTGTTCAATAAACTTTGTAGCTTTTGCTGCCTTAGATCTTCCATGAGGTGTGTATTCCATGGTGGAAAATGGAACTGCTATATCAACTAGTGCCATGGGTTGGAACCCAAAACATACTTGGAATGGACTCTGCTTGGTCGAGCTGTGCAGTACCCGATTGTATCCATGTTGTATGAAAAGAAGTCCCTCATCCCATGTGCATGGATGTTTGGAGTGGTACATCTAAATCATGTGAACAATCAAGTGGTTTACCACCTCTGTTTGACCATCATTCTATGGGTGGAAGGCTGTGGACTTCATCAGCTTAGTATCCATCATCTTCCATAGAGTGGACCAGAAGATGCTCAAGAACCTGCTATCTCGATCTAAGACAATGGACTTGGGAAGACCAAAATGGAGCCATACATGACCAAAATATAGTTGAGCAGTTTCCTCAACAGATATATTTTTTTTACAGGCAATCATGATAGCCATTTTTGAAAAATGATCAACTACCACAAAAATACAGTCCTTACCATGTTTGGAAGTGGGCAAGCCTGATAGAAAATCCATTGAGACGGATTCCCAAGGCCTGGCTGGTTCTAGGAATGGCATGTACAATCCTTGCTTCTTATTTGTCGGCTTGGCTATTGCACATGGGGTGCAGGATTTGAGATATCTTTCTACATCCTTTCGCATATGGGGCCAATAGAAGTGTTTTTGAAGAACTGCCAATGTTTTCTCAATACCAAAGTGTCCAACTATCCTACTAAAGCGTGCTTCCCATATCATCTTTTGTTGCTCTGCAACTGGAACACAGATGTGTCCCATATGACAGAGGAGATTATCTTGCAAATAGAAATTAGAAACATGTGTACCTTTTTGAAGTGCTTGATATGTAGCGGCAAAGGTAGGATCTGCTTCATACAGGGTACCCCAAGTGGCAGTCTCATGTCCGCACAGGTCCAAAACTGTTGTGAGTGCAGTAATTGGTGGGTGGCTTAGACAATCTGCAGCTGTATTTGAGCTCCCCTTTTTGTGTTTGATTATCAAGTGGAATTGCTGAAGATATGTGGCCCACTTCTGATGCCTCTCATTTCGGAGCTTGCTTTGTGTCTGGATGAATTCCAATGGTCTGTGGTCAGTGTGAATGACCGTTTCTTTTCCCAAGATGTAGTGTTTCCATTGTTTGTAGGCTTGCACAATGGCATAGAGCTCCTTATCATATGTTGGATATTTCCTGACTGTATCAGTGAAAGTTTCACTGTGATATGCAACAGGATGGCCATGTTGCATGATGACAGCTCCCATGGCATATTCAGACGCATCTGTCATCAACTCAAAAGGTTGATGCAAATCTGGCAAGGCAAGATTAGGGGATGAGCAGAGTCTATTCTTCAAATTCTCAAATGCCCTTTGCTGTATTTCACCCCACTAAAATGTAGCTTTTGCTCCTCCTTTAGTCACTTGGGTTAGTGACCAAGCAACATGTGAAAATCCAAGAACAAACCTGCGGTAGAAATTTGCAAGACCCAAAAAGCTACAAAGCTCTGTGAGGGTCCTTGGTGTGGGCCATTCTTGAATAACCCGAATATTTTTTGGATCAACATGGACCCCTTCTGCATTCACAACATACCCGAGGTACTGAATTGTTGTCATCCCGAATGTGCATTTGTCAAGATTTGCATACAACTTGTGCACCCGAAGAGTTTGAAGCGCTGTACAAACATGTTGCAAATGTTCTTCCCACATTCTGCTATAGATGAGTATGTAATCTAAGTAGACAACCACAAATGAGTTGGTGAAGGGTCGTAGGATGTCATCCATCATCCTCATGAAGGTTGAAGGTGCATTAGTTAAGCCAAAAGGCATAACCAACCATTCAAAGAGCCCCTCCTTAGATTTGAATGCAGTCTTCCAGACATCAATGTGATCAATGGGAATTTGGTGATAACTAGATTTGAGATCAATTTTGGTGAAGAACTTCGCACCACAGAGCTGGTCCAGCAGGTCATCAATCCTGGGGAGAGGATAGCGATTCTTCACAGAGATTTTATTCAGGGCTCGATAGTCAATACAAAGCCTACATGTTCCATCTTTCTTCGGTGCCAAGACAATTGGGCTACCACAAGGTGAAGAGCTTGGCCTGATGTGACCCTTTTGGATCAATTCTTGAATCTGGCTTTTTATCTCATCATTCTCCAAAACTGATTTGCGATACACAGGACTGTTAGGCAAAGGAGATCCTGGGATCAAATTGATAGAATGTTTTACCTGGCAATGTAGTGGAACTCCTGTAGGTGACTTGAATAAGTCACCATATTCTCTTGTGATGTGTCCTATCTGGTTCTGTTGTTGTGTTGATTGCGTAGTCAGGACTGCAACATCGGCCCTCGTGGATTTCTGTGGCTTGACCACCATGAGGACAAATTGCTTTGTTTTCTCCACCAATCTCTTACATTGCTTCGCACTGATCAGGGAGATAGATGTGGGAGGTGGTACCTCTGGTACCCTATAGCACCATTTTCCAAGGGTGAGAGTAATCCTTCGGGTTCGTGATTCATAGATGCCATATCGCTCATACATGAATGGCTGACCAAGGAGTACATCACAAACATCTAGATTGACTACATCACACAAGACTTCATCTTGGAATGGTTTTATGGCATATGAAAGAAGACACTGATTGGTGACACGGAGGTCTCTCCCTGGACTTAACCATCCAATACTATAGGGCTTTGGATGAGGCTTCACAGATAGATTTAGACTTTTCACAACTTTAGCAGAGATTAAATTCTTTTGACTCCCACTATCAAGAATGAAATGTAAAGGCGTACCTTTTACCCATAGTTTGGAGTGGAACAATCTTTCCTTGTCATCTGGTCTTTCTCCACGATTCTGTGATGAAGCGACAATGGTGTCCGGCTCATCATCTACAATTTCTTCTTCTTCCTCTTCGACTGTGGGTTGTGTATGAGGCAGAGTAGTGGATGTTGAGTATTGTGACTCAGAAAGCAATGACTTGATGGCCCGACATTCTTCTATGGAGTGAGTCCCAGTTTTGTGGTAATCACACCATTTTCCAGCCTTCCCTTTCTAGGATTTCTTATCCTGAAACACCTTTTGCTTCCAATTTGGGCCTCGTGTTTGACCATCCTTATCATTTTTCCATTTTGAGGGTTGACTCTTCGTATTCTTTTTGCCATTCTTCTGTTCAATCTTCACTGCAAATTTGTATTCCTCACCAAGGGTTTCCAAATTGAAGAGTTCCATTTTCCCCCATATGTACCATTGTAGTTCACCATGATATTTGAGAGTCTTATGTTTCTCACTTTCTTGAATGCCCAACCTTGCAGACAAAGAATGAAAAGTGTCTGTGTAATCTTGAACAGATTGGTCCTTACCTTGGCGAAGTTGTTGCCACTGTATGTAGAGATCATCATATGCTCTGATGGGATAGTACTCTTCTTTCACTGCTTCTACAAAATCATCCCAGGTAGGTTCCGCCTCAAGGCCAATGTCATCTGTGCTGAACCTCTTTTTACACACTTCCCACCAATTTTTCACAGGCAATGCTGATTTCAAAAGAGCAAAAGTAATCTTTTCTCCATCGGTAAACTTATTTACAGAGAAGTAGGAAGATAACTGATCTAACCAATTTTCTACTGCATCAGCATTGATTTTACCTTCAAATGTAGGAATATCAAAATTTACCTAGACCTTGAAGGGTGTTTGGGCACTGAAAGGTCGTTCCCTGGATGAGGAGCCAGGAAGTGGAGCCGCAGAGCCAGGATTTCCCATCGAAAGTGTTTGAAGAATTTGGGCAAATTGTTGTAGCATCTGTGCTTGTTGCCATTGGAGGGCCTCATTCACCATTTCCTTAAAAGGATCGGATGTCTCGGTGTCGTCTGCCATTTGAGGTCATCTGGAGTGAACAGGTGGAAAATTTGGAAGCTCAATTGTTTCCCAGCCAAGCTTCTTATAGCCTGACCTCGTCCTCAGGATCATACAGTCTCAAGACAAACCGCTCTGATACCACTGATCCAAAACTTAGAAGTTTTGGTTGATAAATATCGCAATAACATAGAAATAACACAATAACAATGAATTCTCTGAGAAGAGATGTAGTATTACTCAAAATCGCAATACAGAAATATGCTTATCTCTGGGAAGAGATGTCTGTCTTCACATTTTGGGTTGCCTCTTCTTTTATACACAATTTGAAAGCATGGGAAGGATGTGGAGTGTCACCAATCTCAAGGGATATGAAGTGGTATGACTTCCAATATTTAAAGCAATACATAATTCGAGGAATTACTATTTTTAGACAGCACTATTAAAATTGAAATTTGAGGCACTTCCGTTGGGTTTTCGGGGATCAAACTTCATTGAGTAGAGCTCAATGCCATTTCATGATTTTTCCCTCGTTCTTAGCTTTCCAACGGTTCAAACAGCGAGTCAATTGGAGCTACGGTGCAAAAGTTATGGCTCCCGAAAGTTCCGTCATCAATTGGGGTGGAACTGTCACCCAAATTGTCGCCTGAATTGATGCCTGGATCACTAACATGCTCTCCATATAAACTGATCATGTGTATATCATGCTCTCTCAAGCATGTGAATAGTTCCTTACCCTGGAGTGGTAGCCATAGAATCCTATACACATCCTCCTACATCACTATGAACTCTCTAGTTGGCAAGTGGAAAATGTTGGTGGTATGATCTCACTTCTTAATCATTCTATCATTATAGACACATCTTGTGTGACTCAATAGTACTATTTCACTCCTCCTAATCCCATGGCCACCATATTCTATCACTCGTTTGGAGTGACATCCCTCCTCATATATGTTAGTAGCCTTGGTAGATGATCTCATAGTGTCAACTCTATCCTCACCTACATACATACAAAAACAACTTAGATCACATAAATTTTAATCTAGTTTATCACCACCTTTTTCCCTTCCCACTAGGAGAACTACATTGGCCTAAGGCCCTGAATCAAGATATGTAGGCATAACTTAGTCGATATGGATTTTTCTAAGGTTAGCTTAGCCATATACCCACCTTACTAACCATCCTAGGCTTCATTTCCTCTCTCTCTCTCTCTCTCTACCTTAGGATTTACTACCTCTCTCTCTACCCTAGGCTTCACTACCTCTGTCTCTCTAACCTAGGCCTACCTACCTATCCCAAATCTATTCCTCCCTACCTATATTCTTTACTATTTACAATAAGACCTATATTTTAAGCCAACTACCTCTCCAACTATTTCAACTTACCTTTTTCCATAAAACATACATTTTTAGTTCTTTTTCCTAGGTTTTTGGAGATACACATTAGCTTGAGGCCCTAAATTGGGCTATGTAGGTAGCACTTAGATGATAAGGGGTCTTTTAAGGCTAGCTTGACCATTAGGCTAGTTGACTACTTCCACTAGAGATCCAAAACTCACCCTTTCTCTTATTTTGATACTTTTATATAGTCACTAACATTGACATTAATGTTTATGTCAGTGCTTAATCAGTCTATGTAATGGCTAACATCGATAGGAAACTACCAACCTTAATGTCATGTTGGATGACATCAGTGGACCTCATTGATTTCAACAATTGGTTTGACCCTAGGGTCAAATAACTGAAACCCAACCTTACCCATTTACCCTAAAAACCTATCCATAAATACCCTTAACTTATCCTATACCTACCCTAGCCTATTTTCAACCCCTCCACTCACATTTTCTACAACCCCACCTCTCAATTAACCTAAAAATTATAGATACCAATTCAAACTAGTGTAGGTTCTTACCTCATCTCTCTATATCCTCCTAGATAGCACTAATGGCTCTTATGGTTGTGTGCCTCCCATTAGGTCCCCTCCTTGAACTACCATCTCAAATTTCTCTCAAGCTCTATTTCTTCTCTCCAATCACAAAGTTACAAATAAGTTTGGTTAGTCAACAAACCCCCTTTTATCAAGTTTGGTTGACCATCAAGGTTGAAATTCTTGACTAAATATTCCAATGTTATTGCTTACCCAAACTAACATTAGAAACATTTCCCTGGGTTATTCAATGTCGACACTTTCTATTACTGATATCATCACATGGAATTGATGTTGGCACCATTCCAATACCATTTTACCTAAAATAAAACGCCTAAATTTTCAAAACTTACCCATACCTAGGAGTAACTAGAGACCACATATATCTCCCCTAACTATGAAAAAATGAGACTGAATATCACTTAAATCTTCACCCTCAATGACTTTGCTTAGAGATCACAAATATTTCCTTGCTCATTGACCCTTTTACACCACCCTTGCATTGTTTATCTTGACCGCTTAGGATATTTTACTATAGTTGGATATTATGTACATGCATGTATTTTAGGTGTTTTAGATAGAAACCAAGCCCATCCTATAACCTTTAACCCTTTTGTGTTTCCTAGGGACACTTCCTACCTTGGATACTTGGGACACATTAACCATTAGAGCTATAACTTTGATTGTTTTGACCTATCAGCTATCACTTACAAGTTGTGCTTTGGTTACTTCTATCTGAGTCCTCATTAACCTTGTTTGTTCTTTACTTTGTATACTATAACTCATTTTGGAATATACATATAGAGAAAATCTCAATTCTCCACCAGTCACCCAATTACCTTTTTATCAAATCTATACCTGATTCTAGTTTTTCCTCCATCAATTCCTATTTTGAGAGGGGATACCTTATCCAATACTTGGAGCATCTAACTCCTATTTTTGTCTTACAATATGTTAGTACAAATTACAAGGTAAAAAGGGGAAAATATAGACACCAAAATTATGTCACACACACATTCATAACTTCCTATGTCAAAACCCCCCTTAATCCCATTTTAATAATAACAATTAATCTTCCTAACCCATACTTTTACCCCTCACACATTTAATTAATTTAAAATACTTAATAAATTTAATTAAAAACTCCTATTTCCACCTTATTTTGCCACCTCACCCTATGACTAAATCTCACTTGATGAGTCACCTCAAGTCCTAGTCCCCTCATCCTAACGACCCAAGACTTATTTCCACTTCCAAACTAAATTCCTAATCAACTACCTCTTTATTAACCTCTTATTTTTACCATTTTATAATGGGTGTCACACTTGGCATGAACAAAAATATAAAATAGGAAAAAAATAGTAAGGTTTACCTATTCTAGGGCTATCAATGTTGGTCAACCCATGACCGACGTTAGCAAGATCACCAATGTTGTCAATATAAGCAAAACTCCAACCTATACTTTATGTCAGAAAAAATTAAAAAAATTGATTCTTAATCTCATTTAGGCTCTCAAAATTCTATTTTTTTACATCCAAGCTTACAATCACCCTATGTAAGTCAATCACAATCAACAACTAAGCTCTTAAGGGCCAATAACACTTGCTTATTCTCTTCATTCAGGTATTCAGTTTTGGACTCCCTGATTGGGACCATTAACTTAGCACTTATCATTCATTAACCAATTGATACTATCAGTCATTTAAATATTTATTCTTTTATTTTTTCTATCTACCTTGCATTGCTTTATGTACTTCTGACCATACCCCTATGAGGGAGTTACAAAGCTTCCTTGCGTGTTTCCCCTTAACCTGACATACCAAACCTTTGACCAAATGTAACCAAGCCATGATCTTCCTCTCATAACTCTCCCAACCTCCTTGACTTGATCCAAACCATATCCCAGATTTGAGAAAGCCTTCTACAAGTTTCCAAATAACTATTACCCCTATCGACCTCAATAGCCTAATCAACATTAGTCACCTCACTACCAACCTCAATAGTATAACTGATATTGGTCACTCCCATACTAATGTTAGTGACTATAAATTCCCTATCCTCTTCAAAACCTACTCAGATAACTTTTAAAACATAAATAGAGTACCTCACTTGCACCCTATCACTCTCTGCTACATACAGGTTATTAATAATGGTATTCATATCTCTTTTTCACTCTCTTTTTACCTCTCTTTTAGTTTTTTATTATTATTTTACCTCTCAAAAGTGGATTTTCATATCTAGGGAAGTTTCACACTTCCTAGAACAAGCACATAACTTGGCATCCCACTCATTTATCTATTAACAAACATCTTGTCATAGTGATTTCTTATTTACAGGTAGTCCTCCCCATCTAAAGAGGAATGCTCAAAACATTTGGATATGATGTACAAACCAAATCTAGGTTTATTCTAATCACTTATCCCTATCCTTCTTTCTATTTTCCTTTAGACTTAAAATACACAAAATTCAGTGAAATAACTATTGCATAGGAGCTATAGTAAGAATTTCATTAGCTTCTTTCATATTTATTTAGTGTGTTAAGGATTCAAAGGTTAAGAGGGGATTTGATAAATTTTTGGTGCATCACCACATATTAGAATATGTTTTACTTTATGAAAAATTCTTAACTCTTTTCACCCCAACCAAATTTTTTTTAAGTTTTTGAAGCAAAGGTACAAATTATAGAATCTAAGGAGCTAGCCTCATAAAAACTCCTAGAGGTCTGGTCTAGCTATACGCATACCACAACCTTAGACCATTCACATGTTAGTCTAGGTATGGGTCAAACTTGAATTAATCTAACCTCTATTAGGTAATATTTGGAAAGTGTAATGATCTTGATATTAAATATATGCAGAAATACCCTTAACATAGGGAAACACCATATAATACTCCTTTAGGAAGGAATAACTCCACAATGTCTCTTTGAGGGGACAACCTCCAATATCCTCTTATAATAGAAGACTCAATGCTTACTTGATATCTTTACCATGATAATCATCTCCTATATATATATATATATATATATACACACACACACACACACATCTATCTAACCCATGAATGGGTAACCTCCTAATCCTAGTGTAGGCCAACCATTATCCATTGTACTACTTCCACAAGTTACTCTATTATCTTAATATATTGTACCCATATAACTAACTAAGGGAATGTGTGCCACATGTCAGCATCTCCATCAACCCATATACAATAATATATCATATCCCTAGGTACATAGTATTACTTCCCTCCTTGACATGTTTCATCCTCGAAACATAGGAAGAAACCAAATAATGAGTGTGCTTCAAATCATTGTACACTTGTCTCCAATCTCAATCATTTAACCATCCATATGTGATCTTGGTAGGTGATATCTCTCCAATCTTGTGTCCAAAATCCATTGTGCTCCTCTAACTTTGTTTATGATCATAATCATACTGCTTTGGTGTCCAAGCATAATTATTCCTCTTTTTATTCCATGTACCATATTCTGTTGTGCTTCTTTGATTCCAAACATGACCATAGTAGGTATTATTCCATGCATAGTCATAGTGATTTCCCCATTCATTCCATGTGCCATAGTATTTTTTCTTTGGATTCAATGCATATACATAATGAATAGAAATTTTATTTCTTGTATAGATAAAATGATTGTTGTTATGACACTTCCTCACCTGGTTCCATGATTATTTCCTCTCATGATGATGTGGGTGTCTATATACCTTAACCTTTTCCAATATCTTAACCTTATCCACCTTTGCTTCTACCTCTTCCACATTTTCCTTCTTTATCTCTTGAGTAGATGAAGTGTTCATTTGTAGTGTGTCTTTATCTATAGCATTTGAATCTTCATCAGGATCTTCCTTACCTATTTCTATCTCATCCTCATGATGTACTTGGATTGTTATTTGTGCCTTTTTCACTATGATATCTTGTAAAGTGATCTTCTTTTTCCTATACCAAAACTTCATGAACCTTTTTTGAATATTAATATTCATTGTTCCCAAAGTCTCTAACCATGGGTATCCAAGAACTATATCCATATCAGCCATATCTAAAGAATAAAAATATGAATGCAAAACATATTTTTCCATAATGAGGCTTCATATCTTCAAACATTGAAATATTCTTACCATCTACTTGAACCTCTTTGATATTATTTGGTTGAACATGTAGATGCTTGGACACATTCATGTTGATGAAGTTATACTTACTGGTAGGGTTTATGGACACAATAACCCTTTTCTTTTGAATGCATCCATGAAATTAATAAATTGACTCAGATTTCTTTGGAGCCAAATAATTTGAACCTTTATCATCCAATTCTTCTTCTTCTTCTTCTATTGTTTCTTCTACTACTTCTTCTTCTTGTTCTTCTACTGATTCTTCTATTTCTTCTTCTTATTTTTTTGCTTTTTCTTTTTCTACTACTTCTTCTTTTTCTACTTCTTGTTTTATATCCAAATGATCTAAAAATATATATTTCATTTCATTCCATGAAGAAAACCTTTCTATACAGCTCAATTGATCAAACCAATGTAGTGCAAACCCAAACAAAAAAGGAAGTAATCATCTTTGCCCAAAAATTTTTGTAAAATGATTCTCCAAAAGGAGCCACCATTCTCTAACATCAATATCATCTTCCCCTAAAAATGTTTGCAACTCTAAGATCCACAAAAAAAATTAAGGTTCATGAAACCCTAAAATGTCAAAACTGATCCATAAAATCACAACAAATCACTTAAAACAACTCAAAAAATTCCAAAATTTTGACTATGTTTCTCTTATATCTGCTTACATCTCCAGTAAAAAGTTTGAATAAAAATTCCCTATATTTTGGAAGATATAATGAAATTATTATAAAACCTAAAATAGAAATAAATCCCTCAAAACGAATCAAAAAATCTCTATTTTTTTACTATGACTTATTTAAAATATTATCTATACCCAATAAGAAATTTGTGGAAAATTTTGAAACCAATCAAAAGTTATTGATGATTCAAAAAAACCTAGGGTTTCACTCCATAAATTGCCCAAATCGAAGCTCTGATACCACTTGTAATGATCTTGATATTAAATTTATGTAGAAATACCCTTAAGGTAGGGAAACACCATATAATACTCCTTTAAGAAGGAATAACTCCACAATGTATGTTCGAGGGGACAACCTCCAATATCCTCTTACAATAGAAGACTCAATACTTACTTGATATCTTTATGATGATAATCATCTCCTATATATATACATCTATCTAACCCATGGATGGGTAACCTCCTAATCCTAGTGCAGGCCAACCATTACCCAATGTATTATTTCCAGAAGTTACTCTATTATCCTAATATAATGTACCCATATAACTAACTAAGGGAATGTGTGCCACATGTCAGCATCTCAATCAACCCATATAAAATAATATATCATATCCCTAGGTACATAACAGATAGCTAACACATACTATACCCTATTTACATAAGAGACCATCGGATGTGTGAGCTGATATATTTTCAATTGATTCAATTTTAGATTTTAATTAAACAAGTCTAAGTCAAGATGTGCATTTGATCTACTAAAGGGGCATTAATAGTTATATGGCTTGGAAGGAAATGGTATGGAAATTAATCTACTACCATCTAGGTGTCTATATCCCTTACAAAAATACATTTGGTTACATTCAAGGCATTGTTCCATTTAAAGCCATACAATAAAATCTATGATGGAGGTTTCTTAAATAACCCTTTCAAGGAAGATTAAGAATTTATACTCTACATGTTATTCTAGTCTCTTTTAAATCTTTCTTACGAAGAGATTTGGTATTTTAATCCATTAAGGTTTTGGGACCAAGCCATGTGTTATGGGATGTTTGGAAAACTCTAAATACCCAGTCAATCCTAGATTGGTTTGGTGATCTCACTCTTCATCATGATGTTCTTATTAAGTTCACATTATTGGCTTATGCCAATAAATGAAGTTGTTTTAATATTCACTTGTTTCTTTAAGAATCATGGACCTCCAAGATCTGAAGTGTAAAAGGCTTACAACCTTTGACTTTCTTGAAATGAAAGCTCACCTTTGGTATTTCAAAGCTTAAGTATACCACTCAAGATTTTTGACATTGTTCAAAGTGGTTAATTAATGTGAGTTCACTAAGTGGTTTCACTTGAAGGTTAGGCTGATAGAAACATATAAGAGAGGTAAACACCATAGGAGAAATTGAGAAGTAACACTTCTATAATTATCTATTCATTAGTATTGGGATGTCACTACCTTTGAGGTCATTTAGGAAAAAAACATTTTGGCCAAGTAGCTCAACTATTTGGTAAGGGCCAATCCATAGGGGGTCAAATTTGGCATGTTGACCCTTTTTTCATTAGATTTATCCTAAAATAGTACCAAATCAAAAATACTAAAGGATTTAACCTTAGCTCTTTTTTCAAAATGTCACTTGATAGTGCCCTAATGTTAACTAAAGTTGAGTAAGGCTTCATCTTGGGCTTCTTCTAGATAGACAATGTCAAAGAGCCTAGATTTTACTTTTACATCATGCTCTATACACTATTTCATGAAATTCTATGTAGGTAATATGATTGTGCCTGAGAGAATTGGCTCCAGTCGATAGACTGTTAGAAATTATGAGCTTTTAAGCACTTGATTATACCTAGTGTGGTCAATGCACATGGTAAATTTAAGTAGTGAATGTCATTTATAGGGTTTATTTTCTATAAATTTATTTATGGCATTGATTAGGTTTTTGTTAGTCAATTTTATCAGTCTATTACCCTATGGGTGGTAATTAGATGATAATTTCAAGGTGATCCATTCATCATATGCACATTTAGTAAACTCCACATATTATAATGTGGGACCATTATCACACACAAATGAAATCAGGGTTCTGAATCAAGTGGTTATATTACTCTCCATAAATTTTATGACTTCAATGGTGGTAATTTTCTTTGTTTCCACAACCTTGATCCATCTCATGTAGTAATTTATGTCCTTGAGAACAAAATTATGGCCTACTGAGGAGTTGGGGTTTATAACCCCAACAAATTCTACCCCATTGGGTGAATGGTGTTACTTTTATGACTAGTTATAATGTCATTACATCATGGGTTTCTATTTTGGTGAAGGTTTTACATTGATGGCATACCCTAACATGAGCATGGATATATGTAAATAAGGTGTGATAGTATTATCCCACCTGAAGTATCTTAGGTGTTGTTGAATTTGATGTTAGATAGCCATCATATTCTTTTATCTTTTTCATCCATCTACCTTTGCACTCACCTAGTTCATTCTACCACAAAATTTTCTTGATGGATGGGTATGAGATGATTGCATGTACTTTATTTTTAAGGATGTAATGCCTAAATTTATTCAAAACCTTCACCAGTGCATAAGCATATTTTTCAAGAGTTTAATATTTTAGTTATACATATTTGAGATTGGGATCATAAAAGCAATATGATGTTCTTCTTCATCTAATCTTTGTATGAGGCAAGCGATGATGGTATACTCCAAGGTGAAAGGGTAAATGTAAAAAACTTGGGTGTTTTCTAGACTAACCAACATTGGGGCTTTTTGGATTGTATCCTTTATATCTTGGAAATCCTTCTTAAATTTTACATGCCACTCCACTTTTGCATCCTATGTCAACATAACATTCAAGGGTTTTATGATTTTGGCAAATCTAAAAATGAACTTGTGAACAAAATCAATTTTCCCAAAGAAGTATTTTGATTCTTTCTTACTATTAGGCATAGGTAAATTAGAAATCACATTATCTCTTTCTAGATTGATAATAATACCTTACTTCTTGATGATATGATCAAGAATCTTACATGTTGTGATGTTTAAGATGTTTTTATTTGGGTTTAAAGAGATACCATATGCCTTGCATCTTTTGAACACTTTTTGTGAGTGGTGTATGTGATCTAACCTATATTTAGAAAACATCATTGAGTAATCCTTATAAATTATTATGAAGTTGCCAATTAAACATTCAAAATCAAAATCCATCACTCTATGAAATTTTCTCTAGTATTGATCAACCCAAATGACATTTTCTTATAGGTACATGCATCCCATTTGGTGGTGAATGTGGTTTTGACTTGGTCTTCAAAATTGACCAAGACCTAGTTATATCCCAAGAATCTATATAAGAAGTATATCATATAGGATCCACTGACCATTTAGATGACTTCATTGAAGGAAGTTAATGGATAGTTGTCTTTATCTGATACTTGGTTTAGGTTTTAAAATCTATACACAAATAGATTTCCATGTTCTTCTTTCACATGGGAACTAATTTAGATACCCATGTAGAATGGTAAACTGATAAGATTATCCCAATAGAGAGTAACCATTGAACCTATTTATGTATTAATGGTTAAATGATTGGGTTCATCATTATCTATTTATACCTAAATGGTTTTTGTCTTCGTTTGAGTGGAATGGTGTGAGTAATACTCTCTATTAAAAAAATTTGAGGTCTCCACAAGTCCAAGTGATCAGATCCTTATATCTTAGTAACAACTTTTGAATCTACTTGAGTTCAAATTTCATCTAATCAAGACCCATTTTAATGGTTTGAGGTTTTTACATAAAGCTGAGGTTGATGATTCAACTCTTTTAGTTATCAAACTTGAGGATTTTTATTTGGGGTATAGTGTCTAGGGTGTTAAATTCTATTTCTAAGGTAATCATACCTTTCAATATTTTATTCCCATGAATTTTGAGTATTCCATCCTTGTCAAGTTCATTTATAGGGTTATATCTATTTGCTTAATTAATTACCTAGGCTTCAAATATCCCAACATTATTAAGGAATTAGATAATCTACTAATCATCCTCAAAGACTTAGAAATTTGTCACATTATTTGGGATAGATGGGAAAGGGACTAGTTCCATAGATAACTCATACAACTTGGTGTCATCCACGGGAGTTAATTTTTCTTCTATAGATGCCAAAGAATTGATAACTTAATTTTATTCCCTAGGGATAGGGATGGAGATGAATGCATTAAACATATCGATCAAATTCTGGGACCTATGTTTATACTCCCAAGGTAAGATAATTTTCACTCAAATTTACTCTTAACCTAGTTGACCACCAAATCAAAGTCACTAAATACACTTAGTTCCTTGGATTTATGTTTTAGTGTAAACTACAACCCTAGGATTAAGGCCTTATACTCTAATAGATTGTTTGTATAAAGGAACTATAGTCCATATGAAGTTAAGTATCTCATTCTTTGGGGATCCATCAATAGAAAAATAGCCTCACATCCTTTTGTGGAATGAGCCCCATTGATGTAGAGGGACCATAATATTAACAAGTTTGGCTCATTATCAAATTTGTCTTTAGAAACTTTCATGCTTAATGTATAAATACTTAAGTCTAAAGATACCAGGTTCACCTTATAATTGATTGTGTTTTACTTAGTTATCATGTGTTTCATGTGGGGTTCTTAATCCACTCAAATTTGAATGTCTACCCCTCCTTAGGGTAACCACATATGAGAGAAGTTAGTGGCCATGTATCTATTTAAATATTTATGACCAATCCATAAGGAGCACAGCCGTAGAAATGACCATGCTGAAACCCTCGCAGGAGTGAGGGAGCACAGCTGTGGAAAAGGCCATGCTAAAATCCTCATGGCCATGGTTTTTGGGTGACCAGGTCCTAGAGACTATGGGTACCTTGGTGTAAAGCGTGGCACAGTAATGGGTTCCTTTTATTGCGTGAAAGGGGAATTTTTTTTCCTGACTAGACTGTCAAACCAGTGCGTGGCATGGAGTTAGCCATTGTGATACTAGACTAGTGCACTTGGAGAGGGTTTGGCCATAGGGAGGGCCTTAAATGGCTCCTTGTGGTGGTAGTTGTTGTGTTAATAGTGGATCTAGAGGGGCTCTATTTCTACTATAGCCCCAGGGGCTAGATTGAAGATGAGTTTTTTGGGGATGGTTGCCAGATCAAGTTTTTCACCATTGTCTTTCATCTGTGGGGTCTTAGCTCGTGTTGAAGTGCTTCAAGATGTCTCTTGATGAAATTTTGATTGCCAAGTCAATGTTGCCTCTATGCTTTTCTAAGGGGGAGAATGGGTTGATGATCGAATGGACGTTTGGGGCATTGGCGGTGCTAGTTCTAGGGTTTGTTTGGTTGGGGATGGGGTCTGAAGGTGGATGTTTATGTGGCTCCCAAAAACCCCTCCTCATGTTAACGCGACTCTGAAATGTGTAGATCTATTATTGCATGGATTTTTTAATGTTACAGGTCCTTGTAGAACTTGGGTTCCTATTTCAAGTCGTAGAGCCTGGTTTTATTGTATAGGTTTTAGGTCCTTGTAAAACCTGGGGAGTTTTGTCTGAATTATCTTGGTGGTTTCAAGTCCATGTAAATCTTGGTTTTATTATTTTTGTTTAGTGGGTTTGCCTGTCCTGGCTATTTTTATTGCTTTATTTATTTTTTATTTGTAAAGGGTTTTGGGGCCCCTTCAAAACATGTATTTACCTTAATCTAAAACATGTTTTTACCTTAATCTAAAACATGACATAGGCTTCAATAATCTCCACCACTTGGATTTATATGAACTATTAAATCATAGGTTCAAATTATAGTTGCATGTGTACATTCAGAATATCACCCACTACTTTAACCTCTAAATTATTTATTTGAACCATCACCTTGTCTAATTTGATATTAACTAATCCTAATTTCTTGAAAATACCTATTAGCAATACATTTTCTAAGGATCTCAATTCCACCAATAAATTATGTAGGTTATTTATAAATAAGCTAAATTTTATGAGGAAAAATATAACCTTAGTATTATTCTTTTGAATGAGTACATTCATGTGGGCCATCTTTTGCTTAGTCTAAGTAGGTTGCATTGGATTTTTAACTAAGGATTTAAGTAGAAGACCATATTACTCAGTGATATGATAAAGTTCATGAAGCGTGACATTTTATTTAATTATATTATTGTCTTATAATATGTTATAACCTCCCTTATTTTAAACTAGTTGGGCCTCTGAAGGAGCTTTCGGTTCATGGTGTTTTCAAAGTAGAGGGTCATTCCTAGTATTGTGATTTGGTGGGGTTACACCATTATTTAGAGGTGTCAATTTAGGAAGATTTTGTTGTGGTTATAGGTTAATTAGGGTGTAATTTCTCCTTTATAACCATTAAAATACATGGAACTCACTTGTACTCTCCTCTAGGCCATTTTATTCTTGGTTGTCAAACTCCATAGTTTCTAGCACCCTGGCCATGCTACCTACCCAAGTTTAATGATTCTAACTAATTTGAAACCACTTCATACTCCTATATTTCTCTTTGGGAGATATCAATGGTGTTATAAAATCTATATAATCTAGATCCCCATGTGTAGTTATGTTGTGCAGTCCACACCAATTAAGCAAAGCTATCTCACCAATGTTAACTTCAAGTAGACTATTAGTGGAAGGCTCTGATTGATTATGGGGATGGTTGTAATTTTTATTTTATCTTTGGTAGGAGATTTTTTTTTTTTAACTTTCAGCATTGGATTTTCCCATTTCCATTTTTATACCTAGGAAGTCATTACTTAGTTTCTAGATCATTCATGAGATGGCATACAAGTCATTTTTAGTAGACTCCTAAGGTATAGTTTGGGTGTTGTTAACTACCACTAGTGTCACTTGGTACTATAACTAAGGAGCCATTTTATGGTCTTTTAGTTTAAGAAATCCTAGGTGTTGGTTTGGTGTAATGTGTCTCAAAGGGAGTTGGTTATTTATGGGAAGCAAATGAAGCATGGGAATATTTTGGTTTGTATTGGGAAACAAGTTAAAGGTAAGCACATACATAAAGATATTAGGAATGGAAGCAATAAATTGAACTTGATGGTTTAATTGCCTTTCACTTTTTATAGATTTAAGATGGGCCAAGGGTAAGTCATTTATCTAGGGGTCTCTCCTTAAGAACATTGTCATTCATGGGTCTAAGGTGTTCTTATATATCTCGAGTGTTAGTCATGTGTTAGGTTGGTAAAACACTATGACTTGGCTATATATTTTTTGTAACTTGATGTTGAATTTTTAGATGGGCTTACTAGGTTCTTATTTAATGCAATTGAATTATTGATAGAGGATGTTAGGGTTAATAACTTGCCCAAATTAGGCCAGGAAATCACTATAAATTGATTTTTTAGGGAGGTTGAAGAACCATTCATAGGTTGATTCCATAAAAGTGAAGGGGGAAATCTTACATGATACATATTTATGATCCACATTGAGAAGTTTTAGAGTAGTTTTATACGAGGTCACGTTCTCTTCATCAATTCATTCTATACTAGGGTTGAAATGAGGAAATATCTTTTTGTGTTCCTAAGTATGTCATGGATAACTCCAAGAACATTTATAGTAGACCTAGAAAACTAGGGTACTTGGAGAGCCATTATGGGTGGCATATTTAGGGATAATGTGAAGACAAGCTTGTAGAACCAACTACTAGTTTGGGTGTAGGTCTATCAAGTCTGGGCCTCCTATGAAACTAAAAAGGTGAAATAACTAGTCTGTATGGTAGGACCTAGCTCTGGTGATATGTGTAGTAGGATCCAAGATGTTTTATAGACAAAAAATAGTTAAAACATTACCATTATAAATAATTACAAACATAAACCTAATAGACTATCAAGTAAATTTTAAAAATAGATTCAACCCTCCTTTTAGTGCTAGCTATTATCATGTATGTCTAAAGCACACAACAATGGAGAAAGCATAAGGAGGGTTAACAAAATCTTATTAATAAAATATTTTATCAAGGATTGAGTCCTTACTAATAAAAACTCTTTAATCACTCCTTATATCACCAATTTTTATCATCCCCAATATCTTTTATACCTCTTAAGGTAATCATGGGATTATGTGTTACGAAGAGGAAATCAGGAGATAATGCATGGGATAAAATATCCCCTCATTAATTTTAGGATTGATGCTAGTTTAGTCCAAGGACTAAGTAGGTTAATTTTTTATGTTCAAAGAGCCATGTTTGTTACCATTAGATGTTCAATATATTTGTTACTACACTCTAAATTGATTTCTAGTTGAAGGGGCTTCTACCTATCATTTATTTTTGAGACACACCTCATAGACTTCTACAGTAGGGGAAAATGTTTGGATTATGAAATAAATATAAAAGGAGGGTAAGGTCAGGTATAAAAGTGTGTTTTCAAGGCTCAAAAATATTAATGCTTCAAGAATTAAGATAAGTGCCTTGCCATAGTTATACCACCATGTGCTGAGTTTCACTAAGAGCTTTGACTAAATTTGTTACACAAAGGGGAGATGTATGAGGAAATGAGAAAAAATGCTTAATTTATGAACCCTTCACTATATATCAATATTCAATAATCCTATATTAAATAACACATAGATTATTCAAACATAATGTGTAGATCAACACAAAGATCAAAAATATTGTAATGGAAATTAAAAGGATTCATAAACATGTTAGAACAACAAATCACATTCTAATAATTATATTTAGTAAGTAACAGAGCATTAGTTAAATTTTATTATTATTAAGAAGTACTCAAGCACCTAAAATGATTTACAAACTTTATCAAATAAATAGTAAATTTTGTAAAAATCTATAAATTGCATTTATTAAAACAAGTTTGTTTACAAAAGTACCTATCATGCATACATTAAAAATCCAAAATAATAAATGAATAAGCATGTGAAATCCTATCTCAATTCTAAATTTTTTTTGGGAATAATAATTATTTAACCTAAAAATTGATATATAATTATACTTATATAGATAAAGATGGGGCTGACCTCCAATTAGCATGGGATTCCCATCTAAGGCCATGATGGCCACTCCAAGTTATTACAATTGTATTGATTTTAAAAAATACAACATCCCCCAATTCTCTCTAAAAGACACTCCAAGGCCCACTTAAATGATACATGGAGGGTCCCTAGATAGACCACCTCCTAAATGTATGAACTATGCCTCCCTAGCGAATAATGTAATAGATACTAGGTCAAACTCTTGGTCTAATTTGGATAAATTCATCAATGGTTCTCAAAATATTACATCTAATTAGACCATTAACCTATGATAAAATTAGAGTGGAGCTCTCATGACCACCTTGATCTATGAAACCTAATCGATGCTCACAATGGTTTGGGTAGATAGTTTAATAACCTCTTAGTCCCCAACCTTATTGGCCTTAGCCACCTTCCTTCTCATGAACTAATCAAAGTGACCTAGGTGAACTCTAAGCCCATTCATTTCCAATAGGGTGCCATCTAGGTGGAATAACACTATGATTTTGAGCTCCTTGAAGTAGGACAATATCCTTTTCTCATCTTTTTCTAGGGGATCCACTACCATCTCTGCTAGGCTCAATGACTCCTTAATTTTAGCTCTCATGATCCTAGCATATGTTTGATATAGGCTCAGGTCTAAAGTGGGCATGAGATTAAACTCTAGGAACATGCCTTTGTGCATAATTACCACTAACCTCCTGCACTTACTCTCTACTAGATCAATTCTTTCTACGTAGGCATAGGTCCTTTTAAAATACATGCTATTATCTTCTAGTGTCTTGCCCACCCTCTCTAAAACTAAGAAAAGTTATAGGAGGTCATCCTTGACTTGTCCAATTTGCTTCACTAGGAAGGATATTTTCATTTGAGCTTTTATGGCTTGGAATTTATTGGATGAAGAAAAAGGATGATTAAAATCATAAAGTATAGTTGATGAACATGTGCAAATTGATTTATTTTTTACTTTGTATTATCTTTAGTATGTATTTAAAATTTGATATAATATTAATTGATCTTAGAATGTGAAGAGTAATTTATTTTAAGCATACTATAAGATTGGAAGAAGAAGAGATAATGTTTTATAAAATATTATAAATAGTGCCCAATTGTAATTGTGAATGGTTATGTATGTGTGATAGAGAATAATACAATGTTCTAAATGGTTTTCATATATATTTTTTACTTATGATCTCTATGTAGTGAGTATTATGGATGTTTTGATATATTATTCACATATTTTATATTGATTTTTATATATACATTAACTTTACATGTCTTCATATAATAATCTTGACTTAGTATTTAATGGCATTATTCAATCAAAATTGTTGACAACTATTCCATTTTTTTATTAACCATGCAAGATATTCCTATAATTAGCATGTTTTAAAGTTTTTTAGAAACCTCTACTAACAATGGTGTAGTGAAAGTGAAATGTTTTGAAATATGTTGAGATGGTTACTAGGATAGAGAGATTTAAAAAGATGGTTGGATGAGAGAATCTAGAATGTTACAAAGGAAGAAGCTAGAAGAGTTAAAGTAGTTAGCTACATGGTTATCAATATTGGAGTATTATTATTTCTAGATGAGAAGGATCGAGTATATAATGTTGATAGAAAAGAAGTTAGATAGATTATGAAGTCTGGATATTGATTAGACTCATGCTATGGACTATTAGACCTAAACTACAATTAATGGATATATCATGAAATTTTTGATGTAATTTTTATCACTTTGGAGTGCACCATGCTTGAATATGTGCAAAGCACAACTTCTCTCTAGTTGATATAATGGGAACTTTTTAGAGGGTGGGTGCCTATATGTTGAGAAGAACATCCAGAGAGGGCTGGTTCCCTTATGAATTTACAATTAAACCTAAAATTATGATTTTTGGGGGTGAAAAGAGTAAGGGAAAACTTTGAAAGAAAATATAAGGGGGGTGATACACCTAAATTGATTAGATCCTCTAAATTTATTGGAATTAATGCACACATATAACCAAAATGTAATTTATACTCTATCCCTAAGCAAAAGTGTTTCAGAGGAAGGGTTGAAAACCTCTTCAAATGACCTACAAAAAGGTGAGATATAGAGATATGTGTGAGGAAGGGACCTATAAAAGGATAAAAATTATCTCATGTATGCTAATGCACAATTAAATACACACTATGTTACTATCAAAATCAAATTCAAAAAAATAAACTCTTTATTGATCACTACTCCAGCTTAAAATTTCTTTTTTCAAACTTCAAGGTCCCTTCTCTATGGCTCAATTCATATAATAATAATCTTTGAAAAATAGTCTAAATCAGTTTAAGTGTAGTCCAAAAAAGGGGAAAAGGTTAGTCTTGGTTAGTAACTGAAGACCTCACCTCTTTAACAATGCTTTGGATAACATTATTCTCCTTTACAAAAATCTACATGCTTCTCTAAAATTTAACATAGAATATAGATAATGGAGCCAAGTTTGAAAAATGATTCTTAAAATAAATAAAACTCTCCAAGAAAACTTCAAACATGCATGACCAAGATGGTGTGGAAGTAGGTGAAGGAACTTAGGTCTGACCAATCAACTTCTCCTTTGCATGAAATGTTACATAAAAATCTAGTAGATGAACTCCTAAAAAATTATAGAATTTTTTAAACATTTGGATGCATAAGAGAAGCATGTGGCATGGTGAAATAGTCAACAGTACTTTTGACTAGTCCAAAAACATGTTTTCATAGATAAGAATCTATTTTTGACCTTTTCTATTTATAGCTTTTAATTCTTGTGCATGTATATTATTTTTCTTGATTTCTTACCTACCATATAATCTTGGACTTATATATTTATGAATTTTTTGACTGTGTGTGCTTCTTGCTTATCTAGAGAAAAATATGTTCCTTTCTTTGTTCATTCTCTCATATTTTCTTGTGTATTTCTTTGGCAATTTTCCCCTTCATTTTATTTCTTTGTTCTAGCTTTATAGGATTTATATGTCATGCTCTATGGACTTTATTCTATTGATTTTATCCTCTTTTAACTTATATTTTCCCATTCATTTCTTGTGAACTTTATTCTGCTCATACTTTCTCTTGAATAAAAAGTTTGAGGAAACTGTCCATTCGGGCTTCCACTTTCCCATAGACAAAAAGACCATAAGAATTGACTAAGACTTCCTTTGATCTTGTCTTTCATCATTTATGAAGGAATTACTTTAGAGTATTTTTAAGGCAAATTATTTCATAAAAATTGGCATGACCCATTTGTATTGTCCAAGTCTCCTGAAATAATCCCTCAAACAATTTGCACAAAGGTATTCCTTCATGTTTTTCCTATCTATTCTTGTCTTTTCCACAAGATTTTTGTAGGGCACCCGAGCTTTTTTATAGGGAACCAAGGATTTCTGTAGGGAAATAAAGATTTTTTTAGGGCACTCAATATTTTTTTAGGGCACCTAATATTTTTTAAATGAACCATTCCTTTGAGAGAGAAGCTTGTCAGAATTTTTAAAATGGCCATTGAACTTTTCTCAAAGGGTACCTACCCTTCATGATTTTTGAAATGATCCATCCTAAATGGAACATGCCCTTAGAGTTTTTTGAAAGAGTCCTTTGTCTACTTGAAATGATCCTTCGATCTTTCCCAAAGTATATATTCTTGAAGTGCAAGTGACCTTTGATACTTTTAAAAATGTCCCTTCACTTTGCTAGGATACCCTCCAGAAGGGCACATACCCTTTGGGTTTATTGTAAATGACATTCCTAAAAAAAAAATTTCCTTTTCAACCTTGAAGTGGACTTTCTCAAAGGGGTGCATACCCTTCATGATTTTTTAAAGACTTCTTCCCTTTGTAATTTTCTTGGCTTTATTGCAAAGTACATGAGGTTTTTGTAAATCCTTTGAAATCCTCTATCTCTTGACTAGAAAAAACCCAAGAAAATAAACATATGCATGATATTGAATTTAAATCAATGTTTCCATTGAAAGTGAATAAGATATGTGGCATTTGAATTTTTTATAGGTGTCTTTCCCTCAAATGGATTGCATGCTCTATATGGTGGATGTAGGTCTTCACCCAATTGTTTTTAATACCTTTACTATAAGTACTATTCATTCATTATTTTAGACCACAAATTGACAAGTTGAAAATGGGATTAGACCATTTTAGTAAAGTTAAAAATAATAGGGTTAGTAAATTGGCTTTAACAAGCCAAACTACTAACAATTCTGGCAACTCATAGGGTTTGACTAACTTGCTGGTCAATAACTCAAAAAAATAATTGTAACAAGCTTGAACATGACTAAAAATTAGAAAACTAGAGACCAATACAAATAGGAGAACTGAATCAACAATAAAAACATTTTGCACATGTCCACTTAGAGGAAATAACAACAAAATTGAAAGGGAAAAAACCTAGATAGAAAACATGTGTTGAAATCACTTAGAGGAATGAAACTATAACTATGTACAAACTAGTGACTCTCCTAATAGTAGTATTTAAGAAACATCCCATTCATAGGAATAGGAAGTTATTATCCATTCAATATAGATAATTTAAATCATTATTCTTCTTAAAATCAATAATAATATAAGTTCTACTTCAAAGGCTATCAAATTTGGAGTGCATACCTGGCTTTGCATGTTCCTCATCCCATTTGAGAACTATGTATCCTTGTTGGAATATTTTAGATGAAGCTCTCTTTTCAAATGTCATCTTGATTTTCTAATGATTATTCCACATTATATGCATAGGATTATCTCTAATTTCTTCTAACTCTCTCAATTCATTCATTCTTACCTCCATGGCATTATTTTCTAGAAGCTCTAACTGGTGTGCAAGCTCTAAAGATGGAAGATCCAATAAAATAGGTAGAATTTATTCTCTTCCATAAACTAGGAGATAAGGTGAATGGCCAATATCCTTCTTAGGTGTGATCCTATTATCCCATAAAGTGATTTTTAATTTTGTATGCCAAGATCTCTGATCATCCTCCATTATTCTTTTGATGATCTGAATCAAATTTTTATTAGTAGATTTAGCTAGCCCATTAACCTATGGATAGTAATTAGATGATGAAGACAAGTAAATACCGTGTTCAAGATTCCATTCACATACCTTTTTACTACTTAATTCTAAATTATTATTTGATATAATAGTAGATGGATCTCTAAAATGAGTGACTAGGCTCTCATAAAACTCAACTACAAAATTCTCATTTGCCTCTCTCAAAGGTACTGCTTACACCCACCTAGTGAAATAATTTGTAGCTATCAAAACCCATTTACTACCAAAACTAGATGAGGGATGAATCATGATAATGAAGTCCAAACCCCATTGCATGAATGGTTGTTCAACTTGTATTGGCTTTAATGGCATAGTTGCTAGTATCTATTTTCCTACAAACATTACAAATTTTAAACATTTCATAAAACATGAATGTGCATATATATATAAATTAGGGAAAAAGTAACCATCTCTAATAATTTTTTCAGCTTTATTCTTGGCTACAAAATAACCTCCAGAAGGACTATCATGAAATTGCTCAAAAGTTTATCAAATTGACTTGTTTCTACACACCTTAAAATCATACCTACAATGTCCTTATTGAAAATCACTCCATTAATTAGGATATATGGCACTAATTACAGCCTAAATTTTATTGTTTTTTGATGCATTCAAAACCCTTGGACATTCTCTAGTTTAAAGAAACCTAGCAATATTCTGTGTCCAACTTGTAGGAGGTGTACCTTTAGCTTGATGTTGAGTGTCTTGAATTGACAAAAATATTTATTTCTTTTCATTTACATATTATAAAATATGTTCACATAATCCTTTACCTCAAGCTATATTTTTAACTTTTATTTCAATGTTGTATTCCATGTATTTATTAACCCATCCAAACCTCTTTTTGCTCAAGTCTCTATTGAGAATGAAGTGCTTCACACTTGGATGAGCAACCCTTAGTATAATTTTGTTATTCAAAATCAAATGTATAAATGTTCTTAGACCTCTTATTATATAAATAACATGATTTTCTATGAAATAATATCTCTCTTTATAATCTTCTAAAGCTTAACTAAAGAAATTAATGGGCTATTTCAAAACTTCATCATTCTGTTGCATAAACATGGCTGAAATGGTGTTGGAAGTAGAGAAAACATAGAAGAAGAAATCATTTCTAAAATATATATTGAGTAAAGTAGGAGCTTGGATGATTTCTTCTTTGATATCTTTGAAACTTCTCTTACCTTCCATATCCCAAGTGAACCCTTTGTGTTTCTTAAGCATTTGAGTGAGCGGCTTTACTAGTTCCACAAAACTAGGAATGAGTCTTCTAATAAAGTTAATCTTACCCAAGAATATTTGCTAACCTTTATTATGTTTTAGAAATTATAGATCAAGGACTAATTATATTCTTTCTAGATCAATTGAATGACCAACTTTGGACATAACATGTCCAATAAGTCTCCCTTCATGCACTAAAAAAATTCATTTCTTTGGATTCAAAGAAACTCCAAACTCTCTACATCTATTAAAAAAAAATCTTAAAATGAGTTAGAAGATCATTAGGATTCTTTGAAAATATTATAATGTCATCTAGATATATCAAAACCATTTCATTCAAAAGACCATGAAAAATAACATTCATTGCCTTTTGAAAAGTAGCTCCAGCATTGGAGAGTCCAAAAGGCATTTTATTGTAAGTAAAGGTACCCCACTTGGTGGTGAAAGCCATTATATATTGGTATTTCTCCTTCACTATTATTTGATTGTATCCTAAATACCCATCCAATAAATAAATTCTCTATGAACCTGAAACTCGCTACAAAATTTGATCCATAGAAGGAAGTGGATAATGATCTTTCAATGACACCTTATTTAAATCTCTAAAATCTACACAAATCCTCATTTCTCCATTATTTTTCCATATAGGAACAAGATTTGAAACCCATTTTGAATGATTAATAGGAAAAATAATACCTAATTCAATCAGCGTTGTAAGTTCTTTCCTCATGAGAATCTCAACCTTAAGGTTGATTGGCCTTTGCCCTTGTCTTACCAATTTTGCATCTTTTTCCAATTCAATAGTATGATGTACTAATCTAGGATCAAAAAAATTCAAATCATGTTACTCCAAAGCAAAAACATCCATATACTATTGACATAATGAAATGAAATCTACTCTCTTAAAATCTTAATTTACTTTACCCAACTTAAGTTGCTTACTTTCAGCTATGCTAATTAGCTCATAATACTCTTTCTTGGAAGAAATACTCACTTTGTCTCTCCTTATCTGATAATATTCATTGAATATGTTCTCTAAAGTCACCAAATATTTAGGCATCTTGTTTGATTTTAACTGCATAATTTGATTTTCACATTGATCTTGCAATTTATCATGATTTCTTTGGCAAAATTCTACCTCATTCTATAGAAAATATGCTAATTGTTTATCAAAATAAAAAACTTTCAAAATAACATCATTATTTAGAATTTAAGGTCTACATACCACTTTGATTTAAGTCCAATTTTTACTATCCTTAATCTTATCTAGAATATCATACTGTGCATCTATTGCAACAAGTCTATCAACATGTTTATTTACTTCTCTAGGAATGGAGTGGATGTCAAATGCAATGAAATATTCAATGAGATCCAAAAATCTATGTTTTTATGCTTTTAAAATAGTTTTATTTTCTATACTTAAACCTTTTACTTTCTATACCGCTAATTCACTATCACCTTTTATCTGTAGGATCTTAATACCCCTCTTTCTAGCCCACTAAAGACCATAAATAGGAATTCATATTTTAGAGTATTGAAAGTACAATTAAATTAAAATCTAATAAAATAATAATACTTTTGATCTTGTATTGAAACCAAAATAACTCTAGCACTTCTACCATTATTTATTCTAGATCTATTAAAAAATATATTCCAAACTCCTTGATCACGTAGTTAGATAACGAGACTAGGCAACAAGTCACCTTCTTTGTACATGAAATAATCTCCAAAACCAACATATTCAATACTTTTATAGGGGTCATGTCCATGATTATCATCAACCCTTTTTTCAAGGAAGAGTTATGTAGTGCCTTCAAGAGGCTTAGAAGGCTCTTGATCAATGGTATTATCATCTTATTCTGTAATATTGTAATTCACATTTGTCATATTTGGCATATATGGATCAAGGTGAAATTTAGAAATAGGCTCTCATCTAATAGTTAATTTGGTCCCATCCATAGTTATGAAAACCATGTATGACCAATCAAAAGAAAGATAACCTCTTATTTTTATAGTAAAATCTCTTGATAGGCACACTAAAAAATATGGATGTAGATCAACAATAACAACATCCTGTAAGATGGTGAAATTTGGGAAAGAAACAAGTATAGTTTTGGTGGGAGAACCATCTAATTGCAAGACGCCTTTCTCATGGGGTTAATACTAAAAACCTAACTTATTATCTATTGATTTAGGCATAACAGAAGTACTAGTTCTAGTATCAATCATGTAATTATGAACTTGACAATCTCCAATGATCATAGAAAGGTAAAATGGATGAGGTTTAGTTACCTTGTGAGGCTCAATAGTTGAATTATAATTATTTAAGACAACACTTACTCATTTTTTTTCTGGTGTCTTCCTAGAGAAAGTGAGATTTGAAATCTCTTCTTGCAAGTGTTCCTTTTGTCATAGGATTAGTAGAATGTCCCACATCAAAATTGATATTGAAGTCTTCTTCATTTTATCCATAATACTAAGTGAAAAAGTGGCTATTTTTTTATTGTGATTTAGGAGTAGCTCCCAAATTTTATGTAAATTGAGGAATGTTAGGTCCTCTCACATTCTTATCTTTTGGAAAGTGAAAAGGTGCAAAAAAAAAAAACTATGAAATATGATGGAAGAAAATAATGCACATATTATGTAAAAAGGCCCAATGAAGAGGAAGAAAAATAAATAAATAATGTAGATATATAGATCATAGAGTAGGAAAAAGTTAGGTTAACAATAGAACAACTAGAAGATAGAAATAGATTATATTTAATAAAATGAATATCAGTTAGACCCAGGAAAGCATATTCTTAGGAATAAATTAGGTTTGAATGTATAATTATAGTAGGTTCAAGATCAAAGTTAGAATAAGTTAAAAATAGAGATCATTCACTTCAAGATTATGCATCCCCCTAGCCTAATATATCATTTAGGAGAAGAGGAAAACACAAATTATTTTGATTCATTTATAGATAAGTTTGGTAAGATAAGTGAAAATAAAAAGAAAATAATAGATAATAATAATAAATAAGCACCATGATTACTTTTTAGGACACCTAAAAATACTAGTACATAAAAATCCTTAGTTGTAGTCACTAGTGCACAAATACATATAATCATAATCACTAGTGTATATACACCTATAGTCATAGTTTCTAGTGTGAAAAAACCAATTTTATCAACTTTAAGTGTGATAACTATGTCACTCAATACATGCATGTTTATTTGTTTAATGTTATATGATGGGTCTATGGATCTTGAGCAATACTTGATAACTTGTGATATGAAAAAGGGGTAACATATGATGATGTTAAGAAATACAAACTGGTAGGGGATTTTTTAGGTATTGCCTTAGAGTTAATATATAAAATAAATTTTAATACTCTTGATCTTGCACAAGTTAAAGTTATGTGTAGTAGATTTTAAGGTAAAGAAATGTACAAAATAGACTATTCAAGACCTAAATAAGATTTGACAAAAGTTTGGAGAATCAATTAAAGACTAAAATCACATATTTTTTGATGTTATGAATAAGATAAATTTCATATTAGGAGAAAATGATAAGGTTGATTAGTTTGTATAATGGATGTGACCAAGAATTCAATTTATTATTGTGTAGTCTTAGTTCCTGACTAAGGCTGATTCCTAATCTATTGTTGTATGAGTGGAGCAAATTGAGGATTATAGTGACTTTCTAGTAGCAAGTTTTAAAGTAAAAGCAAAACTAGATGATTTTATGTGAAAAATGGATGAGATTCATGAGAATTATAATCCTAAATTAGGATTATGGTGTATATAATGTGGTTGAGAACGTTGCTACATGCATGAATATTTGAAAATAACAACAACGTTTTGTGAAATTTGTAGATTAGTTGGACATGCCACTTCAAAGTGCCATCTTTTACAACAATATATCCAAAAATAATAGAGTATGTATTACAAATTTTAAAAAACAAAAAATAATGATGAGAGGAGATATAAAGCTCCACAAAAACTAAAATAATATATTATAAAGATTAATTTCATAGTTAATACACAATAGTTACCAAATATAAAGCAAGGTATCCCAGGACCAGACGTGGACATGAAAAGTGTGACACAAGGTAGCTCGAGGGGATACCTTCATCAATGTAACACCAACCCCAAAGTCTATTTGGTTGGATTCCATCTTTCACACCACAAATATCAAAAATCTTAGAATAGTTTGAGTCCACATAGACACTAATCTAATTGCGATCTAAGTTGACCCTAACACCAATATGAAGGGTATGGTGCTCAACAAAACTAAACATAGGATATGTTAGACAATAGTTTCAAGGATGGGGATACTAATAAAATAGAGGTGGCTATAGGGGAAGATAAAAAATATGGTATCAAGGAGGCCATAACAATGAAAATCAAAAAGCCTAAACACCTATGCAATGCTATTTATGTGGATAATATAATCACTATGCAAATAATTTTCCTACTAATACATAAAGATAGACCTACTATGTGTACTATAGAATTTAATGCCAACATAAAATAGAAGATTTTTTAGTGCTTGAGAAGAAAAGGGAAGATAATCTAGTGTATAGTGTAAACCTAATCAATGCATAACCTAAGGAGAACACATTTGTCTAGGTAGTTAATAGATAACAACAAGAAAAATAAGGATTGTTGCCTTTGGAAATGCTAGTAGATTAGGGAATTAGAAAAGTTTATCTTTATCCTAGAAGGGAGAAGAATTTTATATATCATGAAAATCAAGTTATAAAAAATATATAATAATAAAATGCTTTAAAAGGAGATACAATAGCCATTGATGCACAAATGTATGAAAAAATTATGCACATAATGAAGCAGGAAGGAGTTATAATTGCTTTGAAAGAATTAATAAAATTACTCAATACACTATGTAATGAAGATATATTTTAGAATAATAATAATCTCTTGCATACTTTATTGGAGTGTGCATAACTAAAAAAAACATACATTAAGGTTGTCTAGTATGTGAAAACTAATAAGCCTTGGGATGTTGACTCACACATGGATATTGAGCTTTCAAGTGACAAAATTCCTAAAATAGTATTTGATTTAGGGAGTACCATGAATATGATCTAGAGATCAACATGAGAAGCTATTGTTAGGCCACACTTAATTTGAAATCCCATCACCCTTAGCTTCATAGATTACAAGTGAGTAGAACTAATTGATCACCTCAAGGATGTAGAGATTAGAGTGGCCAAGCTAAGTTTTTGTGGTGATTTTAAATTCATTTATATGAAGACTATGGAAGCTCATTACCCTATCTTAATTATTAATAAATGGGATTGCGATGGTAAAATGATTATTAACATAGGGTGAAATTAACTAGAGGCTCATCAAGAAGACAAGATAGTTGTCATCTCTTTGAAACAATTTGAATAAAATCCTTACATAATTCTAAAGGAACTTGAGTCACCATATGCTTAGGGTGATAATAGTTGGTTATAGTTGATATAGATACATAGAGGAATGTATTGTGAGCTACCAAGTATCAATTATTGAACCCACATATGGAATAATCACAAACCATAAAGTAGCCATCTTGCAAGTTGGTAATAACAAAATTACCAACATCGTATTTTCAACTCAAAAGTTGTATGTATCAATTGGTGCAATATCTTACTAGGTCAAAAGTGTATGTCCTATTTAATACAAGAATAACAATGATGGATTATACCAAACCTACTCTAGAGGGTATTTTACCTTTGGAAATAACATGATTCATAAGTGGTGATTAATATACTCACATGTTGAACTAGGTAAGAAGAGATCATGAGCTATGGCCTCTACACATGGTGTTCACTACTAAATGTCAGTTACCTTAACACTTTATGACATATGACCTTAATCCATTCAACTTGATGTTAGAGCACCATGTGATTGGAAGTGGATCAAAGAGTCATTAAACTGATCTATATATTAGAAGGTACTACTATGACTTGGTGGGTAGTGCATAAACATCTAAAGATATATTGGTAGGAGGTATGTGAACTTTTATGCACACAATTTTAGTTACCAATTACAATTAAACCTAAATGGATGTTATTTCAATAAGGCCAATATACCAAGCTATAAATTCACCAATGTGTAGATATATGGTTTATACAAGGAGTAGAGGTGAGGTATTAGGTTCACATATTTAACCACACACTAGCGCCATTGTCAATGGCATGGTACATGCATCAAGAAAATAAGAGAGAGATAAAACATTGGGCATAAGTGCAACAAAATTTCAATTAGAATTTTGTTTTGAAGATGATAAACCTTTGTTACACAATGCATTGTAGAAACTTAAAACCTTTTAATGTCATGAATGAGAAGAACATTTGGAAGCTATAATAGAGTTATCATCATAGTAAGAATAAGCTCACAATTTGAATATGACTCTTCATAATTATAAATAAGGTTAACAAAAATAAGATCTTGTTAAGCCTTGTAATAGAATAACATATGAGCTGACAAAATCTAATGATAGTGATAGATATTTGGATTTGTAAGGCTTCTTTGAACTAAAGAGGCAAGATTAATCAATAGTAGCCTAAAACATAGAACATGTTGAAGAAGACATACTACACAATATAAACATTCCAGAATGAGAAGGAAAATGCATTCTACAAGGGTCTCTTCCCAATGCATCAAATAAAATGTATCAACCCAAAAGATCAAATAAAACATAGGAATATATTTAATTCCTAAGATTATTACTATGGGAGATAATTGTGGATAGAAATATATTTTGGAGGCATTTCAGTTGTTACAGGACTATCAAGATATTTTATTGAGCAAATTATCTAAAACAAAAGGTGTAGATCCATCATTGGGAGATATGCACATATAATTAAAAGAATGCACTCAACTTATTAAAAAGTGCCCATATATGTTCAACCCAAACATGAAAATAAGAGTAAAGGCTAAACTATATCAAATGCAATAACTTAGAATCATTTATCCAGTTGAAAAGTCAAATTAGGTGAGTCCCATAGTGATACAAGCAAATAAGTATAGGGAGATACATTCTTGTGGGGACTACCATGGACTCAATGACACCTATGTCAATGATTCTTTTCCAATACCATTCATAGATGAAGTCGTCAATTTAGTTATAGGTCATGAAGTCTATTCATTCATAGATGGATTCAATAGGTACTATCAAATTCTAATCATATAAGAGGACCAATATAAGATTACTTTTGTAACAAAATGGATATCATTTAGATATAAGGTAGTGCCTTTTGGTTTTGAATAATGAACTAGTAGTTTTGTCTAGATCTATAGTAACTACATTTAAATACTTCATTTATGATTTCTTGGAAGTATATTTAGATGACATGGATACCTTTTATCTATTTAAATAGCATCTATCAATAATATGACTAATGCTAGAATGGTGTTGACATTTGTGCATTACTCTTAATTTAAAGAAGTGCTTATTTTTCACACCTTTTGGTGATCTTTTGGGCCATGTTGTATGTAGTGATGATATTATGTTGGACCAAGCTAAGATTACTATAATGGTGGGAATGCAACCCTAACTAACTTTATAGAAGTGCATACATTTTGGGTCATATGGGATATTATATAAAATTTATCAAAGATATGTAGCCATATCTGAACCAATGGAAAATTACTGTGAAAAGACACAAATTTTGACTAGACCTTAGAATACCATGAAAAATTTATCAATCTTAAATAAATGTTGGTAACCATACCTATTTTATTTTTTCCTAATTAGAAGGTTCCATTCCACATACATGTGGATTCTTCTAGTATTGTAGTAGGAGTTATCTTAGTGTAACTAGGGGATAATTGGTTGGATCATCCCATACATTTTACTAGAAGGAAGCTATCAATAGTATAAAATAACTATACCACTATAAAAGAGAGGATTTAACTATGGTATTTGCAATGTAAAAGGTTTAACAGTATCTATTGGCCACACCATTTTAAATTTTTACTAAACACCATAAATTGCAACACCCAGTTAATAATCTAATTCTAGGACGATGGATATCTAGATGGCTCATTATTTTTCAAGAGTTTCAATTTCAAATCAATGTAAATCTAGGTTATGAAAATGTCAGACTAGATCATTTGAGCACACTAAAAAATGGTGAAGAACCATAAGAAATAGAGGTTAATTCCCTAAATATACACTTATTCAGGGCTACTACAATCCCAAATAATATGGAGGACATTGAAAACTTTTTGTAGCAAAGAAATTTCCATATACATTATATGGAAAGGGATAAAAATCAAATGGTCACCCAAGATATCCCATATAGTCTTGTCAATGGATTTATAGAAAATATTGGGAAAGATGATGTGTTTTGTAGAGTAGCATTAAAGCATAAATGACCTTACATTATTGAATAATCATATTAAATAATTTTAGGGGGTCACTTCATAGGTGAATACACTACAAGAAAAATAATATAGATTGGTATTTAGTGGTCAACTTTATTTTAGAATGCACATAGGGTAACCAAGCATTGTAATGTGTGTCACTGAATGGGAAATCCAAATCAATGTGATGAGATGAATTTGGTAGCAATGATCATATAAAAACATTTGAATAGTGTGGAATTTATTTTTTCAGAACTATATGCCCCCGAAGCAAACAAAGTCATGTGTAGTACATTTGTACTATGATAGATTACTTTACCAAATGAGTGGGAGCTATTATAAGTCCTAGTTATGGTATGAAGGATGTTTCCAATTTATTATATGAAAACATTATTACAAGATTCAGATGCCTAATAAATCTAGTTAGTGACATAGGATTGTATTTCCTCAATAAAACCATCAAGACTCTCATTGAGGATTTTATGATCTCGTATCACAAGAGCATGTCTTATCACCCTCAAGCAAATGGAAAAGCTTAAGCATCAAACAAAATACTATAAAAAAATATTAAGGAAGATAAATAATGTGTAATGGGATGATTGGGAGGATCACATTCATATGATTTAGCATACAAAAAATATTACAAGCATGCCATAGGTTTCACTTCCTTCTACCTTGTATATGGTATTGAGGCAATAATGTCTACAAAGTATATTTTTTTGAGTCTACACATTGAAATGGTTATGAGAATAGGAGAAAAATATTCTCTAAATAAAATATTAATTTACTTGGTTAGAATGGAATAAATTTTATAAAGGGAATAGTGGACATAATAAATCCACAAGTTAAGGTAGAAGGCATGACATGATCATAACCTATGACCTCAACAATTTCATCCATAATAAGTGGTACTACTGTATGATAGAATTTTTTTTTCAAGGTAAAATCCCTAAGAGGGGGGTGAGTTAGTGATTCCAAATTATATAAATTTAATTTCAACCTTTATAAACACATAACCAGTTACCACAAGCAATCATGAAGCATACACAACATTCATAGCAATGAGCAAGAGAGACAATACGAGATCAATCACATAACAAATGACATATGTGGGAAACCATTTTTGGGGAGAAAACCCACTATAACCTACAATTATACTAATATACTATAATAAAAATAATCAATTTATACTATCTTCAACTGATCAAGGAACTACAATACCTATTTAGTGAAACTACAATCCTACAAGGTGCTACAACACCTATTTAGTTGAGTTGCAACAACAATCAGAATTTTATAAAGTTTTGACTTTAAAGGAGGATAAAATCCATTTAAATTTTTATCTACCACAACAACACCTATGCACACATCTACCTATGAACTGATGTCTTCAACACCTGATGATGAGCCTTTGATTATCACTCTTTACCTTCATTCATACTCAATCTTCAGGAGCACTATTATACCAATCAAATTATGTCCTACAAGTCATAAAAAGAGCCCTCAATTTTTTATACTCTTAAAATCATCCATAGGTCACTCTATGACACCTTCACTCCACAATTAATACACACAAGCCTCTCTTAAATCTTTCCCAAGTCTCTCACACTCAAGTATTACAAGTCTAGAAATCACCATCTTTGATATCACTATTTATAGTGTAATCATGATCATCACCATCTTGGTCAGCCATTAGGAATGATTTAACCTTTGAGTAATCTATATTATTGATACATATATCAATACCATCTTCATAGGTAATCCATAGTATCTATGGGTCACCCTTAAGGAACCAAACCTTTCAATTGGGCCCTTATAGGTCTCATGTGAACCCATTCACTCCTTTAGCACTTTATCCAACAAAAAAATAACACAAGACCACTTAAAATTAATGGAACCATTCCATATAATCTATAGGTCCCCATTAAGTTCTAATAACCAACATAGTACCCTTTTGCTTAAGCATAATTAACTCAAACAACATTTTGTTCACACAGTCACTATGAACGAATACACAATCAAATTCTAAAACTTTGTTCATATCACATATGATTTATTAAGACTTCATAATTTACAAAAATCATATCTCAAAGACTTCCTAATATCTAATTCATCAATATGTATCAAAAAATATAAAAACAAGCTCCAACAGTCTTCTCAGGTCACTTATAGTCCATGCATGAACATACAATCAAATTTTAACCTCAATATATTTGACTATACACAGTTCTAGATAATCAAATTAGTTTCATTAGATTTTATATGGATTCCTCTTCATCTTATATTTTCATACAATTAGAAAATTTTCATGGATCATAATTTTTGGGCAAAATACCACAGACCAGTTTTTCACTTTATAAAATTCAAATATTTAAATGTTAATGGTCATAGTTAAACCTTAACCACTTTGATCACATCTCAAGTCCTCACTACTTAGATTAGATACACACCATTGATCTTAATGTATGAATTTAAAAATTTAACATACAGTCTACCAATGCCAAATGTTAAACCTTGAACATGTTGATCTTGTGTAATCTAGAATGTTTGACTTTCTTTGTTGATCTCTACAGATCAGTTAGTTCTTTATCAAGTAGTGCTCATCATTCAATATTACTCAAAACCTCCATGATCATAACACATATCACCATATTTTTTTATTCCTAACTTCTTATATTAATGCACTCTATCGATGTTTCTTGAACTTGTGCAAAAATGACAAGTATGGGAACCTTGCTTATCTGCCTAGAAGGCCAACTTTGTATAGTCATATCTTTTACATTGCTCACTCGCATGATCTCAAATTTGGACCATATGAGATCCTCACATTGGATAATCCAACCATGTGAAAAACTATTCCTATAAACCTCACATGTGTGAGATATAATGACATTAAAATTCATACTCAATTTTTTTGCTAGAGAGCTATGTCAAAAACTTATCGGGAAGGCCAATTTTGAACATGCATATCTTTTGCCATGCTTTGGAACTTGACCTAAAAATTAGAAAAAATAATATAGGCACAAAATTGAACAAGCTCATATGATCATCTTGTTTTTAAACATTCACATATATGATATGTGATACTATCAAATTGCTTACTCTAGTCTTTTTTGCCTCATGAAAATTTGGCTAGTATGGGAAAATACTATCAAAAAGCCTGGGAACCCAACTTTGCACTTGCATATATTTTGAGGTGCTTCAAAGGATAATCCAAAAATTGGTTTAAATAAAATAGATAATAATTTTATCATAACCATATGAATAACTACCCTTGAATCATTCTCGTATAGTAATCCTGACATCATCAAACTACCAACTCAAATTTTTTGCCACTAGACCCAAAGTGTCTAGATGAAAAACTATAGATTACAAGATAAATTACACTTATGCACACAAGATATCTAATAATCCTTTTACATTGATAGGACCAATTACATATTATAAAATCAACATACTCATCCCTGAACTTATCTAACCATACCAAAACTAAAGATCAACCAAGCCAACTTCAAGCACACTAAGATAAACACATTACACACTTCATCATTATCACTTAGAATATAAAGGCATTTAATCCACTCACCAAGAAACATACATGAAATAATCATGACATCATCTATAATTATCCAAAAATATCCCCCTTTGTCATTGATTTCAATAACCATCATAGAAAAATATACAACTCACCTTTTTCTCTCTCTTCAAGCACTCCACAATAGGAACATTCTCCCCTTTTGACATAATGACAAAGTAGGCACCAACTGATCCTTAAGGAATTCAAAATACCATCAATATGAAAGTACCATATTATAAATATGATACAAAATCCCCTTTAACTTGATCCTACCTCTTCATGCCTTGAAAACTTCCTCTTACTCCATGCCAACACTCTCTTCAACCAAGCACTACAGCCAATGAAGAAAGAACACACAAAATACTAAAAAATAATGGAACTCACCAAGAAACATATACAAGGGACTCATAATAATATATTTTATTCATTTCACATATTGATCATCTTTAGATCTCCACACACCATGAAGTACCACCACACATGCTTACTAGCCTTCTATCTCAAGCTACCATAAGGACCACCAACAAAACTTCGTGCCACTCATCAAATAAGAAACATGCTCTTAATAAGCCTAGAAAAACCCATTTTAAACCTATACTACATCTCCTTCACAAACCTCTAAAACATTCTCCTGAACTTGTTTCTCCCCTTAACCAGTGACCTTATTTGATTGGAATTAAAATCTTGAGCACACAAACTTGCTTCTCCACAAGAAAAAATGTCTCCTAAGAAGCATAGGTAGAGACACCCTACTTCATAATGTCTTAGAATAATGTGAAACTAGGATTTTCCCACAAATCCTCATATTCATTCTCCTCCTTGGTCATCTGATACCTATAGCTCTTCTTATTCTTAGGCTCAAAGAAGCAACATGTTCAATTACTACAAAATTATCATTTTCTTCTAGAATTGGATTGACAATACATGGAGATAACAAACATTTATGACATAAATTTTCATATATATATAATATTATTTTCATCTTAGAACCTCATCATTAGGCATAAATAATTGATGTTATTTTCATGATATATGCTTATAAATAGTAGGATGTTCACCTGGATCCATACACACCTCAAGACTAGCTTCAACCATCACCTTGGTCTTCTCTTTAAGCTTGGTCTCTTCACTCATAACATGAGTATATAATGAGATCCCTTGGCACTCTTCATTTTCTAAATAATTCTCCCCCATATAAAATAGATTAATTAGACCCAAATCTCATCATGACTCATACTTTTCACCTATGGCTTTCGTGTGTTAACATGCCTTCTTTCTTTCACTCTAGGAGTCTGACTATACACATTTTGACTTGATGGAATTTATTTTTAGAAACTAACAATGTGACCTCTCTATTAATAATTTTAGAACACCATACTCCTTTATGGAGACATAGTTTGTCTTACTGTGTTTGGATAGAAACTTGCAATATATCTTTTGTTATGACAAACAAAATATCCTCCCATTTTTAAAGAGGATTCACCTTGTATAATATTCTATGGAAAATGGTTTGCAAAGTGTCCCACATCAAGATAGTTGAAGCACTTAATTTTTATCACTGATTTTTATTGATGACCCCCATCATAGTCCCATGCAAACTCATTTGTAACGGGTCTCTTTTACTCTCTATCCCTATGACCAAATTGATTACATGTATAATAGTAACCATTGAATCTTGCATACCTCATGAAATTTGGCTGTTTGATCTAATTTATCTTCATTCCACCAGTACCTTCATTATTTATCTAATGATTTGTCTTTAAAGTATGATTTTTTTAGTTCACATTTGGATTCATCTTATCTTGAGTAACATTCTTTTGTTCTTCTTCATATCCAAGACTAGTTCTATAACTAGCATGCTTTTGACCACTCAAAATGTTGTATAGATCACATGAGCTCTTTTAAAATCTCAAAAATTACTTTACCTTAGTAGATGTATTATCTAACTTAGATTTCAATGATTCATTTTTAGAAACATACCTTGAACATTCATCTTCTTTAGCTTTCAAGCTTGTAGATAGGATTTCCAATTGACAACTTAGATGATTGACCAGATATTCATGTTCATTGGTGTCTTCATTCATTCTTGACTCATAAACATTAAATTTTCCCTCATATTCCTTGAGTTTAGATTTCATTTTCATATTTATATTATTCTCAATCTTTAGTTCTTCATGAGCATTCATCAATATAGTCTCACAGTCTACCTCATCTTCATTAACATATAAATCACTCCATGTAAACACCTTCTAAAGTGAGAAAATTCCTTCCTCATCTATGAACATGGCTTCATATTTAATAGGACCATCATATTCATGATCATATTCTGAGTCTCTATCTTCACACTCATCTGATGGGCTACAATATTCTTTGGTATAGAGACTCTCTTATTTTTTAAGGACTTATTCTTATTATTAAAATTTATAAATTATTTCTTCCTATATGTCTTATTGTCATCATATTGGCCTTCATAATTCTCTTCATCATATTTATTCTCATGATTATGAGGGAAATTATGAGCAAAATTTCCTATCTCTCCATAGTTGAAACATTTGAAGGGTAATTTACCCTTATACTTCCCTTAGTCTGTGTTTAATTTTATAGTAATTAAAGTAGTTAGTTCATCCTCATTAATATCAGATATGTCATCCTCTTTGGATTTATTACCTTGGAAATTCTTCTTAGGCTTCATCTATATCTTGAATTTTGCTTCCTTCTTTGGTGGCATATCATCATTTACTCTCATTTCATATGTAGTAAGAGTGTCATGCAATTGATACATCTTCAATTGAGTAAGATCATAAATTTCTTCTATATCAAATAATTTTGCATCAAACTTAAGAGATAAATACCTTAATACCTTTTGGACTATAGTATCCCCTTCAAGATTCTCTCCAAGACCTTTGATGATGTTTATAGTCTCATCAAATCTTTACAGAAAGGATGCCACAAAATATTCTTCCTTCATCTTGAGACTTTTAAATTGCCTTTTATGAGTCTACAACTTATAAATATTAACCTTTGAATCTCCTTCAAAAATGATCTTCATTTTGTCCCATATATATTTATCATATTTACAATGGATTACCCTGGTGTATTTAGTGTCTAAAATACCATAAATGATCATTCACTGCCTTGGAATTGTTTTCAAACAACTTTTTATCTACAACACTAGATGAAGTAATAAGATCAACATAACCATCTAGAATAAACTTCCATACATCAAACCCTAGGGACATAATGTATGTCCTCATCCTTACACTCCAAAAATCATAATTGGATCCATTAAACATTGGTGCTTAATTAGTAGAGAAACCTCCTTGATGACTACCCATATTGTACCTTGGATCACCTTCAAGTTATTAAGCCTTCACCAAATCACCTGCTCTAATACCAATTTTTAGAGGTACAATCATTGATATGCAGGTGAATTCTTAAACCCAAATAATCAAACTTCAATTTAAATATTTACAAACACTTAACTAGTTACCACAAGCATTCATGAAGCATACACACCATTCAATGTAATGAGCAAGAGAGATAATGTAAGATCAATCACATAGCACATGATATATGTGGAAAACCCTATTGGGGGAGAAAATCTAATGGAAAATATAATTAGATGGATATATTACAATAAATATAACTAGTTTATACCAGATGTAATTGATCAAGGAGCTAAAATCCCTATTTAGTGAGCCTATAATCCTACAAGGTTCTACAACACCTGTCTAGTTGAGTTACAATAATAACCAAACTTTTAGAAACTTTTACCTTGTAAAGAGGATGCACCCCCCTTAGATTCTAATCTAACACGACACCTATGAACACATACACCTATGAACTGATGTCTTCAACACCTAATGATGGGCTTTTGATTATCACTTTTCATCTTTACTCATACTTAATTTACAAGAGCACTATTATACCAACAAAATTATGACCTACAAGTCATATAATAAATCATAAATATGTTATTCTCTTCAAATAATCCACATGAAAACATATCCCTACTTTTGTCCATAATTAATACATAGAAGCCTATCTCAAATCTCTCTCAAGTCTCTCACACTCAAGTCTTACAAGTCTAGAAATCACCATCTTTGATTTCACTATTTATACTATAATCATGATCATCACCATATTAGTAATCTATTATCAATACCTTAACCCTTAAGGTTACTATTTTATCAATACATATATCAATACAATATTTATAGGTCAGCCATAGCATCTATGGGTCACCCTTAATGAACTACACCTTTCAATTAGGCCATTGTAGCCCTTATAGGTCTCATGTTAACCCATTCACTCTTCAACACTTAATTAAAAAAGCCACTTAAAATTCATGGACCCATTCCATATGATATATATTTACCCTTTGATTTCAAATAACCAATAGAGTACCGTTCTCCTTAAGCACAATTCTCTCAAATAACATTATGTGCACATAGTCACTATGAACAAAAACACAGTCAACTTCTAAACCTTTAAACATAATAAATGTGATTTTTAAAACCTTAATAATTCACAAAAATAATAATTATGTAGTATAAAACACTTCATAATATCTAATTCATCAATATATATCGAAACAATATCAAAGCAAGCTCAAACAATCTTTTTGGGTCACTTATAGTCCATGCATGAACATATAGTAAAATTTGAACCCTACTATCTTCAACTATACATACTTTAAAATATTCAAATTAGGTTCATTACATGTGACATGGATTTATATTCATATTTTATTTTTATACCATTAGAAAATTCATCCTATATAAAAATTTATGGGAAAAATATCATAGACTAGATTTTCCCTTTATAAAATTCAAATATTTAAATGTCGACGATCATAGTTAAACCTTGACCCCTTTGATCACATCTCAAGTCCTAGATGCTTATATTAAATATTAATTATTTATCTTATTGTATAAATCTTTACCTTTAACATATATTTCACCAATTCCAAACTTTAAATCTTGAATATTTTGACCTCATCTCATGCAATCTAGAAAGTTTAACTCAATGTGCCTCATTGATCTCTATGGATTAGTTAAGTATTTATCAAGCAATGCTCACTGTTTGATCTTTATAAGATAATATATAATCATAACACTTGTAAAAATTTTATTTCTTTGTAAATTATTATATTACTTCTCTCCATTGATGTTTCTCAAACTTTAACTTCTGAAAAAATGACTAAGTATGGGAACCTTGATTATATACTTGGAAGGCCAACTTTACACAGTCATATCTTGTACCTTGATCACTTGCATGATCTAAAATTTGGACCATATGATATCCTCACATAGGATAATATAAAAAATTTACAAATTTATTATATAACCCTCACACATGTGATATATAATTACATTGAAATTCTTACTCAGATTTTGCCACAGAGCTATGTCAAAAACTTATTTAGAAGGCCAACTTTGAACATGCATATCTTTTTTTGTGATTTGGAACATGACCTAAAAATTATCATAAATCATTTAAGAAAAAAATTAAACAAACCCATATTATCATATTATTATTAAATTTCCACATGTGTATGATATTCCACTATCAAACTACTTACTCAGCTCTTTCTTGCCTCATGAAAATTTGGATAAGTATGGGAAAATACTATAAAAAAGCTTGGGAGCTGAACTTTGTAATTACATAAATTTTGATGTGATTTAGTGGATGATCTAAAAATTAGCTATAATCAACTAGGGATTAATTTGATCACAACCATATGACCAACTCCCCTTAACTCATTTTCACGTGGTAATGGTGATGTCATCAAATTGCCTACTCAAATTTTCTACCTCTAGACCCAAAGTGTCTAGATGAGAAAATATGGATTACCAAATGAATTCCACTTATGTAAAAAAGATCAAAAATCATCTTTGGCCACTAATAGTACTTTTTACAAATGATAAAATCACCATACTCATCCATGAACATATATAGCCATGCCAAAACTAAAGATCAACCAAACCAACTTCAAGTACACTAGGACAAACACATTACACACTGTCATTATCACTTAGACTATCAACACATTTCATCCACTCACCAGTGAACCTCTATGACATCATCATGACATCATTGACAATGACATATTAATTTTAAGGCATTCCTAATAAAACTACACATCAGATGGAAGGGACCCTATATTATTCATGAAGTATGACAACAAGGTACCATTATGTTAAGAGATTTATAGGGAACCATATTACTAGGACATGTTAATAGTTGTAGGCTTAAACCTTACTATCATTAGTCTCTATCATTTTTTTGCTAAGAAAAGAGTTTATTGAGTAACACCATGTAAATTAAGGTTTTTGTTTAATTTTTATTGTTTTTATTTATTTTTATAGGTTTGGAGTGTTTTTATAATGTTATCTTTGGATCACAACACATCACAACATATCTAGAAGAGTGAGAATAAAAAAATATGATCGAGTTCTAGAGGTAACATAAATATAACTTGAAACAACTACATCATGGTCATTAATTAAGTTTAAGAAGATAGTGATAAAATTATAGGTACAATAAAAGGATAGATAACAATCATTTATTACCATTAATGACAAGGCACTTGATCATATTACATCTTTCTTGAAGTAGATTACATGGTAGAATGATATATGGGGTCATAAAAGAATCAAGATCAATGAAAAACATCTTGCTAAATCATATAACTACCAACAAAGGAATTAAAGGATTTAGATGCAAAAGGGTCACTGTTATATCAAATATAAGTCAAGTGAATTTAATTTTTGAGTAAAAACTCATGCACAACTAGCTGGTGCATTTAAACTAGTCATCTAAAAAGAATTGGGTGCCAAAGACTATATAATAAAGGGCATGGACAACACATAGACATTACATACTTCTACCAATAAGGGAATTTTATGATCCACTTTAAAAACATCTCATTTCACATAGATTCAACATGAAAGTGTGATCAAGTAAACTAAGTATTCATCCATGGCTACAACAAAAACCATAGAGAGAGCTCAATTGTTGATTCCACTCTTGGATGAATAAAAAGAATAAATGAGTATTGGACTCAAGCTATGATAAACTAAATATAATCACCCAAAATACTTTAAATTCATTTATTAAGTAGAATATACTTTATTGTATCCTAGGCTGAATAAGATACATAAGTAAGATCCCTAGTGTTCCCACGCCCACTAGATGTAGAAAGACTGATCAAGTTACCTAGATTTGGTACTTGATGAGGTAATGATCACTCTTTTTATTAAGTATAATTAAGGGTTTATATATTTATTCCAAGATGTCATAATCTAGATCAATGCTCAGAATATGGCATGAGAAATAAGCCTCCTGGCTCATAATAAATCTCTTCTCCCCTACAAGTCCACCACTCTAGCATTTCATTCAGACACTAGGGAGAAGTATATGATAAGGAAATGAATATTCATACTAATTAATTAAATATATGATGCTTTGGTGTGCATTATATTTGAATGAATTGTAAAGAGGTTTTGGAGAACTACAAAATTGGCCAAACAAGTAACAAAAGGGGTTATATATATTATGTATCACATGATATGCTTGCACAAAGACCTCAATAGGCCCAAGTTTTTAACCTCAAAATTAAGTACCAACATTGATAAAATACTCAAAGTACCTCCCATGCATTATAATATCAGCTCTTGGTCTTACTTCTTTATTTCATGTAGTGTAAATCACCAGAAGGATTTGTGAACTTGGCTATATATTTTTGGCCTACTACAACATTGTAAAAATTACATGGATCAAAATAGGGAAATACTATGAGTAATTAGGGTGGTTCAAAAAATGGTGGATTAAATCTCTATATTTTATCAATTCACACCTTATAATACCCTAAGATGTCATGCAGTATCTAAGATAACATGCATCAGTTACAAATCTACATAATAACATCTAGATCAAAGTGCACCAATTATCGACACCAACTATGAATACAATGCCATTATTCATCAAGATGTTGGATGCATAAACAAAAGATTAGAGGTATAAATATTTAACTATGAGGAAGGTGAAATATCTATATTCCATCCTTCTAGGAGGATAATAACCCATGCCTGAGCAAGCATAAGGGCAACCACAAGTGTAACCATAGGTTCCACCATAACTAACAATAGCTTCTTTTGATCATTTTTGATAACCATGGAGGGGCACCACCTGAGTTCAATAGTTTAGGACTTATAAGTTTAATTATATTTCATAAAAAATGGATAAGTATTTTAACATAGCATTTTTAAAAGAAAGTTTGGTCTTCACAGCTTTTACAAAACATAGTTGGAGTTTTTATTGTAAATAAAAATTTTGAAGGCTAAGATGTGAGTCAAGTTTTTCACACATAGAGAAGTTAAATATAAATGTTTTAAAGGTTTAATAAAAAGCTTTAAAATGTTATGAAGAATATTCTAAACTTTATTTTTGAATGAAAATGTTGAAGACCATGTTCCAGAGTAAAAATTGTGAAGATAGAGTCCCAAATTTTTTTTGAGAAGACCAATTTACGAATAAAAGTTTTGACAATAGAAAATCCAAAATCCTAGGTCTTTGAAATTTTTCTAAGTTCAAGGATTCATATCATAAGTCACATGGTGAAAATAATGGCAAAGTTTTAGAATTGAATATGCACACACAAATTGTGTGTGTAAGGTTCTTGAGCTTTAGGGAATATTAAAAGGAAAGTGCACAAAGCATAGATTCAAATTGTAAGAGCACACCCAAAATATTCATTCCTTTTGCTTTATATTTTTCTCAAAATTTCCCCATGATAAAATGTTAAAAAACCCAAGATTGATAACATAATTTAACATTTTTTATCTCATCATCTATAGGCTACATATCTTCCTCAACATAGATCAATAAAAGTTCCCAAACATAAGACATAGACTCATGAGACCACCAAAAGGGAATAAGTTTAGAAGGAATCATAGCCTTATACTTCTTTAAGAAATTATTATCTACATATACTTTTCAATATCTTAGTTTTCATACATCATTATGACATTACTATTCAGTGCTCATCCTACTACGTAGCCTTTAGTGCACACTCTTTATATATAATGTAACTAAGAAATGAAGTGTGCATAAGTCAAGGTATGAAGTGAGTGCACACATAAATGCATGAATTAAAGAGTTAATACATCAATTAGGATATAGAGACTAAAGGAAGGGCATGCATCCTCTATCAAGGTAGGCTCTTTACATGAAAGCACATGACCTATGTAGAACCCAACAAAGTCTTGAGTGTGCAATGTCTAGTGCATACATGGTTCCTAAGGGTTTAGGGAAAAAATTTATACGACACACATAAGATGACATGGAATAATTTAAAGGAGTCAACATAACTTCTACATCAAAAAATAAGACTAGATGGATTGATAGGTGGTGGTCAAGTACAAGTAGTAGTTATGGGTAGTTAGGTGTTAAATGAAGTTACATCAGAACAAGTTAAAAGCATAAGTGACTCTCAAATGGTAGAGCATGGCCACATGGATCCCTTAATTACCTAATCATCCTTAATTCTTAGACACATATGTGAATCCATGAGAATCCTTTCTTTAACTTCCATATTCAAACTCTTAAAAAAATTTAAGAAGCATAGCTCTTACAAAAATTTTCATGGTTAGTTGGCCTTCCTAATAGACCTAGAGCCCTGAGTGCCAACCTTTGAATTTAAGTTTATATCTACCACCAGAAGTGGTGAATTCATTTTATAAAAGATTGATCAACTCTCTAAAATCCATGATTTTTATTATATGAGTAGCCCTCTCCTTGGTGTAACAAATATTTTCCTATTTGAGTTATAATATTGGCTTAGGCCTTGAAATTGATGATAACTAAATGACCTTTATTCATAATATATTTTATTTATGTATTAATGGTTTTTGATATTTGTTTTTGGATGTTCATCCCTTTTAATGTTGTCCTCCCTTCACACCTTTACATAAAATAAAAATCCTTTGTAGGTTACACATTATGTATAAATGGGTCTGCATATGTGTTATCTATGGAATGTATGTCATCCCTCTTAATGTTATGTTATGTTCTCATACCTTTATTTGAAACACTTATGTAGTTGGTGTCTTGATTAAAGACAATGTGCATCTAGTTCCTTATTTTTATTATGCCATTAAGTGGGTGAGGTGATCATTATATTCTTGGTACAATAAAATTTTACATTTCAATAAGCCTCTTACCCTCTCTCACCCCTTTTCCCTCACCAATATTAGGTTTATCATTACCTAAATATTCTATTTTTACTATTTATATCTTTGTGCATTGGTCTTAAACCAGGAGCACTTAGATTAGAAGGAAACTAGCCTTCTCTAGATATCCTTCCCAAGGAATGTAAGAGCCCCATGACTTGGGGATGTTACCATTATTATGATGAGATAAAGGATCTTCTATGTGCATTGGTAATCTCAAATAAACCTATGGTTTCCATTGAGTACTTTTGTGCCATAGTCCAAATGTTCACGCTTTGCACCCATCTTCAATCATCCTTACATAGCAAGTTATCCATGGGTGCACCTTTAAAATGATAATAATTTTTGTCATGCCTGATGTGACTGATATAATCTTCAACTAAGATCTTGGTTTTGTTATTTTTTAATAGTGTTGAGGATGCTCTACAGAGCACCTGACGACTCTAAAAATTTATAGTTTGTAAAAGATCAACCTTTCATCTATATGTCAAGATATATAAGATCATCTTCAAGAGGTACCAATTTCCATTACATTGAGGTGCTTATACCCTCTATAAGAATACAAGTTATAGTATCATTGTCTCTAGTTATGGGAACTAGTGATTAATTTCAAGCTTCCCTAAGAGCTCACTCTACCCCTCTTTTTGGTATATTTACCCAACCAAGAAGAGGATTATTCCCTATTCCTTTCATGTCTATGTAGAGGAACCAATTATTTATGCCCTTAAATCAGGGTAGTCCTTTGGTTCTATCTCAATATGATGACATCCCAATAATAACCCTTAAAAGATTGTCCTATTTTACTAGTGAGAATGTAACCTCCCTTATAGAACATATCTAATATGTTTTAAATATCTGCTCAGTTCAGAACATGATGGAAGATAATGTAGTATTTAGGCTACTTGCCTCTTAATTGAAAGGAAAGGATCTTCAATGGGACCATGTTTTGAGGCCAAATTATATTCATAATTGGGATGAGCTAGAAGAATGACTATGTAAGTAGTTTGAAGACAAAAGTGACCACTTTTATTTGATAGAGTAGATCACCACCATTAAAAGAGTCCCACATAAGCTAATGGTTGATTTCAATTTTAGATTCTAGAGGGTCTAGGATATAATACCACCTTTAGGTAAGCCATATACAAATACTACATTCTTTTATTATTTGAAGGCTCTTAATAGTTATGTAGCTATAATGGTCTAATCCATAGGAGGAATTGTGCTTCCAACATATGAGGTTTTTGTGCACATATAGAATTATTTGATTCTGGCTAGAAAGATTATGCCCAAAATCCATATGACCTTGTTTCCTTAGCTCCCATCCACAAGTTAGCCTACCTCACCTTTTATTCTCACCCTAGCTCCCATCCCCATTACAACTATCTCTCCTACTCCATCAACTAAAACTTCAACTGAGGTAGATGAAGTGAAATCATTATTATAAAGCTTTGGAAATGAGATAATGGGTCTCAAGTTGTATAAAACACAACATTATAGGCCTTATCATCCTTTCAACCAACCATATCAATCAAATAGGCCTCCTTATCAAGGTGACACATAGACTCAAAACCAACTTCCATATAATAGACCAACCTATGCACAAAATTCCAATGCTATCTACACTTCAAGAAACCTCATACCCACGTAGAAAAACATGATATAGGACTATAAATGGTGTGTTTCATGTAATCAACCACATAATCAGGATGACTATTTGAATGGAACCTTTAACCAAGTGATCATGGTATATAATGTTTCATATTCATAAACATAAATAAATATTGTAGTTTCATAATGGGAGGAAACTCTAGCACAAGTGCAAGAATAAAATAAATCCACTCTTATAAACTAACAAAAAGGTGACTTCACTTACGTAAATCAAAATGAGATGCCAAACATGGGAAGTAAACTAGCTATTTTTAACATAAGTATTATAAAGAAAATAATGGTGGAGGAACCATCTTCTTTAGTACCTTTAACTTTTGTGCCTTAGGTCTAACACATAGATACTTAAGTCAAAACACTTGAACAACCTTTAGTGCACATGGAGAAGGTTGTGTAGAGAGAAAGGGTTAGCCTCAAACTAGTGTGCACATGTGAGAAGAGGATACTATTAAAAAATTATATACAAAGTGAGACTAAATCCCCTTTAACATATTCAAGTAAATAAAGAAGTTAAGACTAAATGTAATAGTGTGGGACACTCTTGCTATTCCTTCTCAAAATAATTTGCTGCAAGATGTTGTAAAGAATTTCCAAGTATACAATACATCATAGACTATGCCTATTATCTCTATGAGCCTATTTCAACCAAAGGAGGAAGAACCATATAAAAGCACCAAGCCACTTTCATTCTATATTTCTCTGATAATTGGTAAGTGTCTAGTACATAATTACATGATAGACTTAGGGGTGAGTAATTTGGTAATGCTAGATAAGATAACAAACACATTGGTAATATCATATTCTCTTATTTTCTAAGGTGTTATCTAATTGTATGGCATGATAATTAAGATTTTGGTGATCATCAAGGGCTTGAACCTAACTTTTCATGGTTTTTCAAGACTTTTCACTATACAAGACATCACAGTCATTGATCTTCCCTCTACTTTTCTATATTCATCTCTCAAGATTTCATAGCCAAGATGGGTGGATAAATATCATTGGATTAGTCTCACATGCTACTCTAGACCAAATACATGACCAAGGTGACCATCAAGGCTAAACCTATCTTCAAAGTCATGTGGAATGATACTCTCTCAACTAATTGAAATAAACTACACAATGTTCAATCAAGAAGATAATTCAGTCATCCATGAGGCTACAGCACCCCTTAAATAGGTCTTGAATGACTTACTTGATTAATGGGAACATGCAAATGAGTGTGACCCATATGATAATGCATAAGAGATGGGACTAGGGACTAAATACATTTTGTGAGATAACCCTATATTTATAGATCTCATGAAGGCATAGCATGATATTGAAGGCATATGATATTTTTATTTTGATAGTTCTAATAGTGATAATGGTGCTAGATCTAGGGTTGTGTTATTTTTGCCTCAGAAGAAGAGATATTTCCATGTATTTTAGTTGTAGTTCAGATGCAAAAAAAAATGTTTCCAAGTATGAGGTACTAATTCAAGGTTTCCAATTGGAACAAAAGAAGGGGATCAAATTAGTACAAGTATTTAGAGATAAAGAACTAGTTGTGAACCAGGTCTAGCCATAATATATGTCTAATAACAACTTGCTAAAAGATTACAATCATAAAGTATGGGATATGATCAATGGATTTGATTGTTTAAATATATTTTCCATACTAATGGTGAGAAAAATGTTGTCAATAGACTCACAACCATAGGTCTGAAGTATGACATTATATGAGATGTAAGGAAAGAATCCAAAAAACTTGTAAATCTCATGTTTAGATTGGTGGTCTTGGATAATGAAAACAACTAGTAGGTATTCGAAACGGATGAACAAATTTTTGACTTCTTTTAGGATGAATTAGAATTCAATGCCATGAACCAATCACTAACTCAAGCCCAATATGAGGATCAAATCATTCAATTTAAGGGAAATAAACTACCTAATGTATTTATCATGCTAGAAAACAACTTCAACTTTGATGATCAAATCAAAGGTGAAAAGTGAAACATGATAGTCAAAGAGGATATATTTATATAGGTGACCATCTTCAATGGTAAAGTCTTGAAGGTAGGTAGAATACTCTCCCCATCTGAAATCAAAAGACTTGTCAAGATTAAGAGGAGGTATAATGATATCTTTATATGAAGCTATAAAGACCATAAAGGACTTGATCTAAGCTTATCCCAACATACCATTGAGTTTTATCCCAACAAAAATACAGTTAGGTAAAAGAAAGGATGATAAATACTAAAATCAAGCCTTTAATGAGGAAGGAGTTCTTAAGACTCATCGAAGCCAGTATAATATTTCCAATCAATCACTCTTCATGGGTGACCAACCTAATCTTGGTATGGAAAAAGAATGGATAAATTTGACTATGCATAGACTTTAGGTATTTTAACAATGCATCCCTCAAGGATCACTATGCCCTTGCATTAGTGGAACAAATCCTACTAATGGTCATAGGCAAAGAGAGATTCTCACTATTTAATAGTTATTTGGGATATAACTAGATACTTTCATATGAGTACAATCACTTTAAAACTACATTCACTACTAACTGGGGAACCTTCACATATCAGAGGATACCTTTTATATTGACAAAGGTAGGAACTACCTTCTAAATAGCCATGGATATGGTATTCAAGGGACTTATCAACAAAATCACCTTGGTCTACCTTGATGATATAACTATTTTTTATAAGGACATGGAAGATCACTTGGGTCATCTATAGAAAGTCTTTGAAAGGTTTTGGGTGTTTGGGATCTCTCTAAACACAAATAAGTGTGTGTCCAATGTCCATGAAGGTTATTTTCTCAGGTATGATATATCCAAATATGTACTCATTATTGATCTAGAATGAATGAAGGCCATCTTGTCCCTCCCTCTCCCAAGTAATAAAAAGAGTCTTCAAATATTCTTGGGAAGAATAAATTTTATTAGGAGGTTCATGCTAAATTTTTCTACTCTAACCAATCCCCTAACAACAATGATCAAGATAGGTGTTATATTTAATTAGACCTCAAAAGGGGAAAGTAGTTTTGAGGCCACATAGTACACTATCACAATATATCCCACCTTGATAAACCTATATTATAGTAATTATTTCATCCTTTATGCATTTCATATAGCTAAAGGCATCTCAACCATTCTTACACAACAAAATGATGATCAGATGGAGCAACCTATTGCTTTCTTTATCAAGGTTCTCAAGGATTATGATCTTTAGTACAAATTTGTGAAGAAACATGCCCTCACAATTATAAGGGCACTTAATAAGTTTAGAGACATGATCTCCAACAATAGGATCTAACTCATGATCACTCACATAGGTGTAAAATAGTTTCTTCTTATAATGGACATTAATTAAAAGAGAGACAGATGGATCACAAAGGTGATGGAGTATGATGTAGATATCCAAATCACCAAGATAGTGAAAGGAAAAGTGCTATGTGAGAAACTAGTAGAGAATGAGAAAAATGAGGCTATGTAGTTCTTTTACTACTTGAAGACCAACCAGAAGATGAAGGCACCACAACAAGCTAGATGACAAACATGGGGGCCTTCTTTTAGAGAGGCACATACCTACTTAGATTAGATAGAGCTCAACAAAGATATTTCAAGGTACGAGACATTCCTTAGTTACTTATTGACAATGGATTTTTTAGAAGAGACATCAATAGGGTTCTCTTAAGATGCATAGAGTATGAATAGGTGAGCAAGATTATTAAGGAGTTACAAAATATGCCATCAAGATGCCATTATTCATGCAAGACCATTGTAATGAAAATCATGCAAGATAGATATTGTTGGCCAACTCTATTCAAGGATGCAGACACATGGGTAAAAATTTGAAATAAGTGCACATTATTTATAGGTAAGTATAAATTGGTATCCCTACCCCTACACCTAATATAATTTGATCAAACCTTTGCATAGTAGGATTTGGACTTCATTGGCATGATAAATATGTCATCGGGTATAGGGCATAAATGGATACTACATGTGAATAGATGTAGTAGTGATTAAATAATATAATGAGGTATTAATTATAGACTTCTAAGAGAGAATTATAATAAGATTTGGTGTTTTAGCCACCATTATTTTTCATAATATAATGGATTTCCCTAGAGCCAAAATCAAAGGGTGAGAAGTTAAACATGACATTAATTTGGGAACCTCCTCCAATTAATACCCTCAATGTAATGACCTAGCCAAATCAATAACTAAAAACTCGATTGAAATCATCAATCGAACCATAGAAGGTAATCAATGATCCTAGAATACCAAGCTTAAGATAACTCTCTGGGCAGATTGAATAACATTAAAAAGGGTGATGGGGAATTCCTCTTTCATGTTGGTCTATGGGAGGGAATCAAGATTACCTACATCTCTTAATTTTCCTTCATTATAACTATCACATCAACTAGAATTACTCAATAATGACCCCATATAATAATTGGCCAAACTAGGGAAACTTGAAGATATTAGGGTGTAGTCCATGCATACTATGGAGCTTTAACAGGCATAGAGAAAGATGATGTTCAATAAAAAAATCTATAAATAAAATTTTAAAATAGGGGTATTTAGTGCTCAACTGGGACTTAGATAGAGAAAAAGCTAAGAAAATACTAAGTTTGATGCTATATGGAACAAGCCATATACTATAGTCAATTTCAAGTAATCCAAGCATTCCACCTCACAATACTAAATGGAGAAGAGTTACTCATCTTAGTCAATGGGATTCATCTCAAGAACTATATCCATTAATTTTCTATATTTTGTAAATTAGTACATTAACTATTTTAATTTCCCTAAGAAATGCATGTGCATGTTTTTTATGTTAGGAATGGTGAATAAACATTCCAACCCAATAGTATTAATTGTTAAAAACAAAAAAATCACACAAAGAAGCTACAAACAAATTATTAAAATATAAATCAGGTCAAGTGTTATTCAAAATATGAGATGCTATGATAATAAGAAGCCCTTGCATAAGTATGAAAGGAAAAAAAAGAACTATCCTAACTAACCAATGTGGGATAGATCCTCACATAGGACAAAATAGAAAAAGGATGAAATGAATAACTAATTCTCTAGAAAAGATGATAAATACATACTCTAACACCCCCACTTAAGTGAAGCTAGTGGCTAATAATAGTAAAAATAAAAGAGTGGCATATCCATAGTATGAGTCTTGATAACTAGGCCTAATAAGGTACTCATGTACAATATGTATTCATGAAAAGAAGAAGGAATATTTACTCATGAACACCCCCAATGATAACTTTTATAACCCTAATCATGCCATGTAACTCAAAGAAATGAGGTGATATAAGAGGATTCATGATGATGTCTACAACCTCCTACTAAGTTAGAATGTACTCCAAGCTAAGAACTCCATCTTGAATGTGCTAAAAAATGAAGTGCATATGTACCTCAATGTGCTTTGTCTATTGGTGCTCAACTCGGTTATGAGATATGTAAATTGCACTTTGGTTATCACACCAAAGTAAAGTGGGTGAATCTTTCATGAATTCAAACTCTATTAATAATTGAAAAAGCCAAAGAATCTATTGACTCATTGTAACTATTGTCTAGTGCTCAGCCTCTGTAGATGAAAGTATAATATCTTATCACTTATGACACAACCAAGAAATAAGTGAATAATTGAGACAAAAGATGTATCTAGAGGTAGAATGCCTATCATCAAGAGAACCTACCCAATCTAAATCACTATACCTAACCAACTAAGTAGAAAACTTAATTTAATGTAATCTAAAATGAGTAGTGATTGACAGTTATCATAAAATCCTCTTGGTAAATTTGTAATTATTATCATGAGGGTCATATGCAAACTAAGATACAAGCCCAACTAAAAATGAAATGTCAAGATGAGTATGGGTCAAATACATAAGACTCCCAACCATTTGCCTATACAATACAAGATCATAACGTGGAGCAGTAAATGTGGTAGTGAGAGTCACTCTAAACTAAAAAGGTAAAGGTCTTGGATTGAAATCAATCATACTAAAATGTTGAAGAAGATCAAGGGTGTACTTCTATTGATTTAAATAAATACATGTGTTTGACTAAGAAATCTATAAACCAAGGAAAAAGTACAAAAGACCAAGATTTATCATGTCAAAACATGTTAAAATTTCCTACTAAATAGTCTAAATCTGAGATGAGGAGCTACCTATGAGAAGCACATCATCAACATACAAGACTAGTATAACAATGTCCTCCCCAATATAATGAATATACACTTTGGGATTAGAGTGGAATAAAATAAAGATAGTGGAGAGAATAAATGAATCAATCTTCTCATACCAAGCCTAAGGAGCCTATTTTAGACCATAAAGAGAACTCTTAAGTCCACAAACAAGAGAATAATCATGAACAAACCCAGTAGGATGCTCCATATATATTTACTTATGAAAGTCTCCATGCAAGAAAACACTCTTAACATCCATCTGATTCACTAGCCAACCTTGTGATACAACATGATAAAGTACAAGGAGAATAGAATCAATTTTGGAAATGGGTGAAAAATTCTTAGTGTAGTAAATACCTTCAACCTATGAGAACTCCTTTACAATAAGATGTGCCTTATACATATCAATAAACCCATCAAATGCATACTTGGTGTCATAAATCCACTTATACCTAACCAAATTTCTTCCCTTAGGAAGAGTGATCAAATACCAAGTGTGGTAATTCATCAATGAATGATACTCATATATCATCATATCATCCCACTCTTGTATCCCATGAGCCTATGAAAAATACTATGGATCCCCAAAGAATTCTTGGCATAAAAAATCCAATACCTATAAAATGTGCACAATGATGTCAAATGGGTGGAATATCTTATATGAAAGGTGATGCCTCAAAAATTATAATATGATCTAACCTAGGCATAGTAGAAACATCAGTGTGAATAGTACCCTTATCCTCTATAATCTCCTTAGGTATATCTTGAACTAAAACATCAAAGAATGAATCCTCAAGAGGAGGTGATGAATCATCAAAAGAAGAAGAAAAAGGCATGGAATAAGATGAAGAGTTATGAGACATGTAGTGATCATCAAACTATACATGTGTTTAAAAATGAACATCATGAGTATCAAGATCTAAAAGACGATAAGCTCCCATGTCCTCATAATACCCTACACAAATCTAAGGTTTACTCTTCTTATACAATGATTTCCTTTTCTTTTTTGGTAAAAGTGCTCAATCAAGGCTCCCAAAGACTTGGAAAAATAAGACATCAAGATTGGTTCTAAACCAAGCCTAATTCAGAGTCAAATGCTCAAATTCTCTATGTGGTTTGTAGTTCTAAATATATTTCACATAATTGACTACCTCTACCCAATATATAGGAGGTAAATCCCATGAATGCATCATACAATTAACAATCTCCTTCAAAGTTCAATTCTTTAGTTTTTCTATGCCATTATGTTGTGGAGTATGTGTAATTAAATTCTATGAATAATACCATGGGATGCAAAAAAATTAGAGAACTCTCGATTGAAGTACTCCCCCCCATTATGTGTATGAATTTTCTTGATGCAACTAGAAGATTATTTCTTGACCAAAGCCTTAAATAATTTGAAGTGAGAAAAAACATTACTATTGTACTTGAGGAAATAAACACAAGTGTGCCTTAATAAACTATAAATAAAGGTAAGTGCATACTTAGCTTCATTTAAATAAAGAGTAGAAACACCATCAAATCACTATGCACAAACTCAAGTGGTGAAGAAGCTCTCGTGGACATACCCTTAGGAAATAGATCTTGGTGTTATTTCCCTAGTTCACAACTAGGGAAAACTCCATCAAGACATGAAACTATAGGAAGACCTCTACCATACTATAAGTGCTCAACTCCTTAAAATATCAGTAATTGAGGTGTCCAAATCTCTCATGCCAAAGCCTACTCTCAGAATCTACATTAGAAACCAAACATGTCCCTAAAAGAGGAGTATCATCAAAAACTTCAAAATAATAGAGTTGAGAACTATGATCAACAAAAAATTATGAAATAAGTGTGTTTGGCTCTAACAAATCTCAAACTTCAACACCCTATGGTATGAAAGTCACTATCTTACCCTGACCAGAATGGTAAATATTATAAATTGAAAGTAGATTAGTCATGATGTTTAGAATAAACAATGCATCATTGATGCAACCACCATCTAGTTGTATGTCACACTTCCCATTAACATAAATAAAATAAGAATCTATAAACTCAATGTTGAAATTATATCTCAAACCAAGAGATATAAAGGACTTTTAGAATAAGGCATATTGTGTAAAGCACTAGAATTTATAACCCAACTATTTAAACTAAGTGACTGTGATCTCCTAATAACATTAAGTGTTTTCCCATGCTCATGATATGGAGAAAGAGTGGAGATAGAAATCTTATGTTTCCTAATGGCATCCTCTAGGGCTTACATTATCTTGAAACACCTAAACTCTTCATGATAGTCCCCCCATAATAGGATAAGTTATACTTATTCTTAGATTTGGAAGATAATTTGGGTTTAGATGTGTTGATATTGGGCTTAGGTGCATTTTGAGATGGAGGAGGGGTGTTATTATTCTTACTCTTTATTTTTCCATTGGTCTTAGTATTTGATGCTACTAATTATTTTTGAGAGGTGGAAGCCTCAAGGTGAGACAATTTGGATTCCTCTATAGTAAGTCTCTCATAAAACAACTCTAGATATGGAATTTTGAATTCAACACTTAAGGCATCCATGATAGAGAAAAGGTATAAGAAAATATTTGGAATGTGCCACTCAACTTAGACAAAATTAAGTACACACACTCTTCATCTTTATTATCTCATCCACTCCCCTTCAATTGTGTCAACAAATGTTTAAACTTAGTGAGGTAGTATACAATAGAGGCAAATTCATCTAGATTGAGTGAAGTAATATCCAATTCAAGTGACATGGCTCTCAAATGACATACTTTCCCAAATAAAACCTTTAACTTGGCCCATATTTTGAATGTTGTATCACACCCATTCAAATAATATAACAAACTATCACTTACATTAGTCTCAATTAATCCCATACACTCTTCAAACTTACATTGGTGCTAATTTTTTCAATTTTTTCAAACTCATGTATAAATTATGGTTGAGTTTCATTCATTAGGGACCATAATATTTTATATTTTATGATTGTTTACATTAGAGGTATCCATGCATAGTAATTATGTGTAGTTAAAGGATTATAATGGGCATACTATAAGTAGAAGCTATCACAGTGAATCACTAAAGAGAATAAAGAATTTAAAAAGGTGCATAAAAATTAGCACCAAGAGAAGACCCCCAAATATTGTATTAAGGACCCCCCAATTTGTAACAAATTAATGATACCAATGGAAAGATAATTTAAAACCATAAACTTTAAAAAAAATATAACTCAAATCCGAGTTATGGTTCAAAAGTTAGAGGCTTTAAAAATTCCTATAAAATGGGTCAAAACATTAAAAAAGACACTACAAACTAATTTTAGTGACCAAATCAAAAAATAATGTTAGTGTCTAACCACTCTTTAGAATTGGAATCAAACCATATAATTAGAAATTCCAAAAAAAAGTGAAAACAAAACCTCTCAATTACCTCAATATGCATTTAAGTGAAAAATACTTCCCATTTTTAAATAAAAAATATAGATTAATAATGAAAATAATGAATTATCAACTATGTTTGAGAAAATAAAGGGGTGGATTTTTTGTTGATGGTCACCTAACAAGTGGCTAAGGAAGAAAAAAAAATTCCAACAAGGATCTCTGAGTATAGACCTAATCAACTTTTCCTCCAATACTTTACCAAATAAGGATGCCACCTTCACTCTCTCAGATCCTCCTACACCATCTGGGAGAAGACAAGTCTGATGTGAAAACTCTCCTAGTTCTTATGCTTATCCTCAAGTTCTCTCCTTACTACCAACATAATAAACATATTTTAGGACAAATTTAATACCACTCTCATATCTAGTATTGTACACAATAGATAAGATAAAACAAGAACCCATTCACTCTAACATAGGATGTGAATAATATTGGCATGTAGATTTAATAAAAAGATGATGCCAAACAAATTTGGATGATGCAACATAGTTCTAGAATATTCTTCCAATACCTTCAAAACTCTTTCAGTCCTATAGATAAGACCATAATGATGATTCCTATGTCATATCTCCAAATTTGTTATGCACCTCCACTTTTAATGCCTTCTCTAACTGCATATCCAACACCTCATTTAATATAGGTCTAGACTCAAAAAAATAATGAAAAATCTCTTCTTCCAACTATAATGCATAGTTAAAAATTTTCAACACCTCTTTTAAATCATATAAAATGATGATTCAATACCTCTTTAAGATGTCTCTTTCTGATTGGAAATGTCCAATGCCCTCTCTCCTTATATAGATCCAATGCCTCCTTAAAATAGGTATGCTTTGTCAAAGATTTGGAATGCTAATCTAAAAATATGCCACATAAAAAATGTAGGCCTAGAAAATACAATGCCTAACTCCTATCTTCAATAAAGAGTGCTTCTCCTCCAAATGCCACTCTCTCCTCTCTACCTTCACTCCAAGAAGAAAACCAATCACTTTTTTGAAAACTTCAATGAGGATGCTAGATCTAGAAAAGGGAGAGATTTTTTTGAGGATATATGATAAGGGAAGAAACAACAATGATCAAGAAAATCTATGAAAAAAATTAGTAGTGTAGATGGATGTAGTACTAAAAGCTCTGGTACTATGTTAGGAATGGTGAAGAAACATTCCAACCTAAGATTTTAAAGTGTTAACAACAAAAACATCACATAACGAAGATATAGAAAAATGACTAAAAAATAAAGCAAGTCAAATGTTATTCAAAATATGAGATGTTTTTACAATAAGAAGCCCTTTCAAAAGTAGGCAAAGAAAAACAAAGAACTAGCCTAACTAGCCCATGTGGGATAAATCCTCACATAGGATAAACTAGAAAAAAGATGAAATAAATGGCTAATACACCTGAAAACATGAGGAATACATAATTTAATAGTTTATACTAGTTTTATTTATTCTAAGAACTTGTGTGTAGTATTTTGCTTAATTTAGGTTTCTTTCTAAGTATCATTTGGAACAATTATTTGTTTATTTGTCCTATATAGAAGGTGAAGCTCATTTCAGTTTTTAAGGGATGGGCCAAGTAGGTTACAACCTAATTTCACCACAAATATATGAAAGTGTTGGATGCTTCTATGATATTTTGCCTAATTGATCCAAAACTCAAAGGTTTTGTCTAAAAGATAATTCGAAAACACAAAATCACATAATCATATAGTGCTATCTCTAGGAACAAATGTTTTATTGCTCAAAAAATTGTAGAAAACATATACTTATCTTTGGGAAGAGATGTCTGATATCCTTTTCAAGATACATGTATTTTTATACATACTTTGAAGGTATGAGGAGGATGTGGAAGGTCACCAATCTTGAAGGAGATGAAGTGGTTTGACTTCCATGATTTACAACATTATAGAATTCCAGAAATTACAATTTTTATAAACTTACTATTTTTAGACTACACTATTGAAATTGAAATTAGGGACACTTCCATTGAGTTTTTGGGGGTCAAAAACCACCCATCATATCTTATTTGCATCTCATAGTGTTCTCATTATTAGCTTTCTAACAATTCAAATGGGGAGTCAAATAGAGCTATGATGCAAAGGTTATGGCTCCCAAAAGTTCTACCACCAATTGGGGTAGAACTATTGCCCGAATTATCACCTGAAGTGTTGATTAGATCACTAATAGATCACTTCAAAGGATATCAATTTCCTACTTACTAAGCAAGTGATATACAAAGTTCACCAGAATGTTGACCATTTTTAGTCACCATGGAGGGGAACACATGAGTTTAGCAATTTAGGGATTGAAAGATTAGTTAGAGTTAAAAAAATGGCTAAGTCTTCTCACTTATCATTCTACAAGAATGGCTAACCAAGGAGTACATCGTAGACATATAGATTTATCACATCACATAAGACCTCATCTTGTAAAGGTTTTATTGCATATGAAAGAAGACATTAGTGGGTGACACAGAGGTCTCTCCCCATGCTTAACCATCTAATATTATATGGCTTTAGGTGAGGCTTCATGGATAGATTCAGACTTTTCACAACATTAGTAGATATTAAATTCTTTTAACTCCCACTATTAAGATTAAAATTTAGAGTCTTACATTTCACCCACAACATAGAGTGAAATAACCTTTCCTTATTATTTGCCCTTTCCCTATGGGTCTATGATGAAGAAATAATGGTAGTGAGCTCAACATCTACAACCCCTTTCTCATCCTCTTCAACTGTAGAGTATGTATGAGGTAGAGTAGTAGATGTCATGGATTATGACTCAAAATGTACAGACTTGATGGCTTGACATTATTCTTTGGAGTGAGCTCCAATTTTGTGGTAGTCACACCATTTCTCAATCTTCCCCTTTTGGGGATTATTATCTTATAACTCCTTTTGATTTCTATTTCTGGCCTCATGTTTGACCTTCTTTATCACTTTTCCATTTTGAAGGCTAACTCTTCATATTCTTTCTTCCATACTTCTACTCAATATTGACCATGAACATGTATGCTTCACCGAGGGTTTCCAAATTGAAGAGTTCTATTTCCCCCAATATATATCATTGTGGTTCACCATGATATTTGATAACATTATGTATCTCACTTTCTTAGATACCCAATCTCGTAGATAGAGAATGAAAAATATCAATGTAATCTTGAATAGACTATTCCTTACCTTGGCAAAGTTGTTACCACTATATATATAGATCGTATATGCTCTAATGGGGTAGTATTCTTCCTTTATAGCTTCCATGAAATCATCCTAGGTAAGTTACACCTCAAGGCTAATGTCATCCATACTAAACTTTTTCTTGTACACTTCCCACTAATTTTTGACTGGAAATGATGCTTTTAAAAGAGCAAAAGTGATCTTATCTCTATTGGTGAATTTATTTATAGAAAAATATGAAGAGAACTGATCCAACAAATTTTATACTACATCAACATTGATTTTGCCTTGAAATGTAGGGATATCAAAATTTAGCTAAGCTTTAAACGGTGTTGGAGTGTTGAAAGGATGTTGCATAGATAGGGAGTGAGGTTTTGTCAATGAAGAGCTAGGGTTTTTGATTAGGATTTATTAGAGAATTTAAGTGAATTATTGTATCATCTAAGCTCACTTCCACTAGAGGCATTTATTTTCCATTTATTTGAAGGGATTATATGTCTCAATATCATCTATTATTTGAGGTTATTTGGAGTGAACAGGTGGATAGTCTACTAGTTCTATTATTTTCCACCCAAGCATCTTGTAGTCTGATCTCATCCTCAATATCATACACTCTAAATACAAATTTATCTAATATAACTGATCCAAAACTTAGATACTTTGGTAGAAAAGTAATTCAAGAACACAAAATAACACAATCATATAATTTTATCTCTGGGAAGAGATGTTTTATTCCTCACAAAACTATAGAAAACATTTGCTTATCTCTTGGAAGAGATGTATGATCTCTATTTTGGGAGACATCTATTTTTATACATACTTTTAAGGTATAAAGAGGATGTGAAAGGTCACTAATATTGAGGGAGATGATGTGGTTGGACTTCCATGATTTAAAACATTACATAATTCAATATATTTCTATTTTTAGAAACCTATTATTTTTAGAATGCACTATTAAAAATAAAAATTTGGGACACTTTAGTTGGTTTTTTGATGGTCAGAATCCACCAAGAATATCTTGGTTCCATCTCATCATGTTACCCTCATTCTTAGATTTCCAATAGTTCAAACAAGGAGTCAAATGGAGCTATGGTGCAAACATTATGGCTCTTAGAAGTTCTGCCACCAATTGGGGTAGAGACATCACCCAAATTATCACCAAAAGAATTACCCAGATCACTAATAGATCACTTAAAAGGCTATTGGTTTCTTAGTTAGTAGGTAAGTGACACACATAGGTCACTAGAATGTTGACCATTTTTAGTCACCATGGAGGGGAACCACATGAGTTTATCAGTTTAGGGATTGAAAGATCAGTTAGAGATTAAAAAATGGCTAAGTCTTCTCACTTATAATTTTTACAAGAAAGTTTGGTCTTCATGCCTTTTTCAAAACATAGTCAGAGTTTTTGTTTGAATTTTTTGTACCAAATAAAAGTTTAGAATGATAAAATCTGAGTTGGGATTTTTGTGTGGTTAAATATCAAAGACAAATATTCTAAAGGTTTAAGCAAAAGTCATAAAATGATATAAATAAGCATTATAACATTTTTTCTAAAAGCAAATGCTAAAGACCAAGTTCTATAGTAAAAATTATGAATATAAAGGCCCAAAAAAATCTTGCAAAGACTCAGTTACAAATAACATTTTTAAAATTAGAAAATCTGAAGTCCTAGGTCTTTAGAAATTTTATAAGTGCAAGGATTCATGGTGTAAGTCACATGGTGGTAATAAATATAAATTCACATAAGTAAAGGCACACATGTAAACTATGTGCACAAGGTTCTTCAACTTCATGTAGTAATAAAAGGGAAGTGCATAGAGTCAAGATTTAAATTGTAAGAGTGTACCTAAAATTTTCATTTCTCTTATGTACTCTTTTTCTCAAAATGCTCCTGCACTAAAATGTTAAAAATCCCAAGTGTAATCATAGTAGTTAGCATCTATCATCTCATCATTCTTAGGCTATACACCTTCCTCTATGTAGATCAATAAAAGCTCCCAAACATAAGATGAAGACTCATGAGACAACCAACATAACTAAGTATAGATAGAATCATTACCTTATACTTCTATAGGAAATTATTCTCCATCCCTCGTTCATAGGATATTAGTTTCCCTATGTCACTATGACACTACTCTTCAGTTCTCATCCTAATAAAAAATGTTTATTGTTCACTCTTCACACATAATACAACCAAGTATTAAAGTGTACATAGGTTGAGGTGTGAAGTGAGTGATCACATAAATGAATGAATTCAATAGTGAAGAGATTAATCAAGATATAAAGACTAAAAGAATGGCATGTACACTCTTTCCATATAGGTTTTCAACATGAAAGTGTGTGACCTATGCACATCCCATTAAAGTTTAAAGCACACATTATCTAGTGCATAGGTGGTTCTTAAGGGCACAAGACATAAATTTATGATGCATTTATAAAATGACATGGTAGAAATTAAATGATTCTATTTAGCTTTTGCATCAATAAGTAAGCCTAGATGGATTGATAGGTGGAGGTAAATTATAGGTAATAGTTTTAAGAAGTTGGGCATTGAATGAAGTTACTTCAGAATAAATTAAAATAAAAAGTGACTATTAAAAGGTAGACTATGGCCACACACATCACTTGACTACCTAAGCATCCTTCATTCCTAGACACATAGGTGCATCCATGAGAATCCTTTCAACCATTTTCAGATTCAAATTATGAGAAAGAATTTAAGAAAAATGGATCTTAGTGAATTTTTCTTGGTGAGTTTCTCTTGTTGATTGACTTAGAGCCCTGAGTGCTAACCTCTAAATTGAAGTTTATATCTACCACCTAAAGTCATGAATTTATTGCATAAGATCTTGCTCAACCCTATGAAATCCATAATTTTTATTTTATGAGCAGTCCTCTCTTTGGTGTAATAAATATTTGCCCATTCATGTTTGTAATATTGGCTTAAATTTTGAAATTAATGAGAACTAAATCACCTTTATTTATACTATATGTTTTGTATGTATTAATAGTTGTTGATCTTTGTCTATGTATGTTAGTATCTCTCATCATTATATTGCCTTCACACCTCTACATGGAATCAAAATCCTCTATAGGTTACACATTATGTATAAATGTTTTTGGATAAGAATTATCTATGGACCATTTGTCGTCCCTCTTAATGCTACATTATGTTCCCATACCTCAGTGCAAAATACTTATGGAGTTGGTATCTGGTTTGAAGATGGTGTGAATCTAGTTCCTTAATTTTATTATGTCATTAAGTAGGTGAGGTGATCATTATATTCTTAGTGCATCACCATTTTCCATTTCAACTATCCTCTTTCCCTCTCTCACCCCTTTTTCCTCACCAAGATTAGCTTTAACATTAGTTGTAGGCTATATTTCTACTTTTTATAGGTCTATGTATTGGTCTTAAACTAGGTGAACTTAGATTAGAAGGAAGAGAAACATATCTAGGGGTTCATCCTAATTAGTGTAAGATTCCCATACCTTAGTGTTATTCTAATTATTATGATGAGACATAATATCTTCATCACATGTTGGTAAGCTCAAATACACATGCACCTCATACTAAGTACTTATGTACCCTACACCGAGTACTTGTTCTATGTGCCCATATTTAATCATCCTCACACAACAAGATATCCATGGGTGCAAATTTAAAATGATAATAGATAATTCATATCAAGACAAAGGTAAAAGAAAGGAGCTAGCATGGAGAGCCTCACTACCATTGGAAAAGAATAGAACTCAACAAGCAAACTCCTAGTTGGAAAATCCAAATGTCCCAAAAATCACAACTGAGTGTGACTTAATAGAAAGGGGAGTTGATGAGTATTAATTATTGAATTATATTCTAGAAGACATTGGTGATGATCTTTATGAGCATAAAGAAGAAAAGGAGTTCTTATTTTGTAAAGCAATACACACTTGTCATGTGCATAATGAGGTAAGATATGAAAATTGGTAGCCAAAATATTCAATAGAGATCTAGTTGTGGGATATTTTAATGCATACTAAGAAGAACAACCTACATAAATATTCCAAATCTAGCCTTAATTTGAAAACCAAGGACTCATCATTTAACCAGGCCATCCCAAATAATAAAATAAATAATGGTATCTTTTGGATAATAAGAATAAGGTAGGGGAGCATAAAAAGCACCAAAAGCACAACCATAGCCCAAAGGTTAGGCTACAAAGAAGTAAAATATGAGCCTCACTACCATTCCCACATCCAAAAAAGGTGGATGTGTGGAAGAGTACTATGGTTGAATCCTTAGTTTTTAAATATTCATAATAAATGATAATACTAAACTTGCCAGCTCCTATGGAAGAACCTGAAGAGACCATCTTACCACATCTAAAGCCACAAATATAATCTACATATTTACTAGATGACCTAGAGGAGTAAAAAAATACTAAAAGGAAATAGAGAAAGGAAGAAAAAAGTGAAATAAGAAATAATAAAATAAAAACATAGTGATAGAGGACAAATAATGTAATTAATAGATATTTGAAACAAAAGAGCAATGCCAACAACAAGCTACATAAGAGACACATCACAAACAAGACAAAAAAATTACAGGTTATAAATAAGCAATTTGAAGAAGCAAAGGCTAAAAAAAACTAAAATGAGGAAGTAAAGGCTCATAATAAATGAGGTGAAGAAGTGAAGGTGAATAGAAAGGAACAAAAAGAGGTAGTGTAAAAATAATAGGAAGCGTAAGCTATACAACAAAATCAAGAGGAAATAATAGCATAAACAAAGGCTCAAGAGGAGAAGAAGGCCAGAGTAGAGTAGTGCATTAAAAATGAATAAGCCAAACACACAACTAAAGAATAAGAAGCCAAGGACAAGGCCAAATATTATGTTGAGGCCAAAACTAAGGCTAAGGTAGAAGCCGAAGCTAAGGCTAAGATAGAAGCCAAAGCTAAGGCTAAGGTAGAAGCCAAAGTTAAAGTTGAAGTTGAAGTTAAACCTAAGGCTGAAGTGCAAGACAAATCCCAAGATGAGGTATATGCTAAGACTAAGGGTCAAGACAAAAAATAAAAATAGGTTGAATACAAAGAAGAAACAAAGCATAAAGAACAACACAACTAGTGACACAAGAAGGTGCATAGAAGGCTTAAAACTAAAACCTCAAATCACTAATTAGTGGCTATGGGATGTTCCCACCTCATCCACCTAGTGGGCCACTTTATCTCTTCCTTTGGCTCAATTCATTATAGCTATTTTAATGCTTCTAACCACATATATGGTACTTATGACCACTATGTTTGAAACATCTTTGGATGTTGCCTAGTTATCACTGATCAAGTAGATTGAAGGTGCAAACACATTTCAAGAGTCCATTTCACAAATGTGTTATGCCTATTTTCTATCACCCCTAAATTTTTTTAAAAAAATTAATAATTGCTACCATAGAGATGACCCTATCATAAAATCTAAAATTGTGTAAGAGACCTTGTTGATTGATTGTATTTTAGATGCATTTTTCATTATGAAATGACAATGATTCATTGATGAATTAATGTTTATGTTTCTAAGTGGTTTCAAAAATCATGATGGATTAATGAATAAATTCACATATATATTTCTTAAATATGATCAGTCATTTTGATTCTTAGTATAGTTTCATTTGAGAAATGAACTTTTTGTTTTGATAGTTTAAGAGTTTATAATGATTCTATAAATGATTTGATTACTGGTTTAGAGTAGATAATGGTGATATTGATTATTGCATTAGAAAAATGCTATATTTGCAAATCAATTACTTTCATTATAGTACAATCATGAAGGTAAAGATCATATTAAAGTCTTAATTCGTTGTATTACTTATGATTTAATGACCATTCACAATATTGATGGAAATAATATGGTGATGTTGTGAAAAGTTTCATATCTATCTAGGAGGTTGGGGTAATCCATTTGTCTAATGATGCATATATTGAGTGTTATTATTGTGTATCATAAATTACAAAGTCCTCTTTGATATTATTAGGTCATTAAAGATTTCAACATTCTATCTATTATAATTTTCAATGCATAAAGGGATTTTATTGTTTCCTTAGTCATGGAGATTCATGTGGTGAAAAGGTTGAGATATTAGATTTGTTTCATGAGATAATTTTAATGGTATGTGAGTTTATTTGAAATACTTACATGAATTTTAAAAAGTATTAACATTGTTTGAATTGAGACCTTTGAAATTTTTTCAAATGGCTTTCTTTATCACATGGTTTGTCTTAAGACCTAAGGAGTCATGGTGCTAGGGTATTGACATTGTCAATATTATGACTTCATCATCAAATATATTGTTTGGATTAAGTATGGGTTATATGTTAAAAGGAATTATCATAATAGACCATGGCACTACGTGGATTGGAAATTACAACATCCATCATGATGATTATGAATCAATTCTAAAGCATCTATTGGTTTTGAGATGGAGATCAGTTACCAAGGATGGAAACCAAGGAAATGTGATTTGGCATGAACATTAATGCAAAGGTTTGGTCCTGAAATTTTTAGATTAGCATGCAAATTTGGCTATAAGGGAATTAATGTGAAATGGTGTTTTCTTCAAATTATGGGAATTAGTTGATGATATAGTATGAAGGGATAGTTATGGATAATTTTGATGATGTCAATAAATGAATTGGTGGTATTTCTACGTACATGTTTAGTAAATACAACCAATGCAAACTAAACATGTCACTTGGTTAATTACATGGAAAGTTGGGTGATATAACTTGTGAGTTTCTTGGTTTTTGGTTCATTTGGTTTCAAGATTTGATGTAGAAGTGAAGCCCTGGTTGAATAATTGTGGATTTTCAAAGCAAGGTCTTGGTGGAAAATATTAGGTAGAGAACTTGGGTGCATCACCAGGTATGTTGTGTATTGTTCATTATTTTGTCTTATGGTGACTTATGGAAAAGTTTATAGTTTTTAATGAAACAATAATCTTATTCAAATATGTATGGATATGATTAAAAGTTTTTAATTTTTTAGTATGATTTCATATGTCAATATATGAGCTATAATGTGAAAGTATGTGAGTTCAAATGCATGAAAACTATTTGAAAGATATGGTAGTTATTTTTGAAGATTTTTTAGAATATTGTCTATTGTATGGGTATGCATGATGAAGAAAGGTTGTATGGTGAACAAATATTATATGTTTATTGTTTATGAGCCATTTTGGGTTAGTTAAAGAATAAAAGGTTTAGCTATTGAAATACAAATATGGATTTGTTATTTTTGACTTGTATGCTTTTAAAACATCATTTCACAGACTATTGAATAATGTGATAGTCATGCATGTGTGTCTCTTCCATATTATTTAAGGATGTCACAATTAAGTTGGAGATAATTTAATGGGTTATTGTTTGTTTGATTCCTATTTATCCAAAGGAGTTTTTTGAATGTTTCTCAACATGCATGTTAGGTTCCTAGGTTTGACATTTTGGGTTTGTGAAAACATAAAATTTGTTTATTTTAAAGTTGAGTTTTAAATAATGGAGAAGTATAGACTAAAGAAATCATTTAATCCTAGATGCATGAGACATTTTGTGAGTTTCAATGATTTTATTAAGAATATTTGAGGTTTTTAATCATTATAGTCGAGGGTTTTGGTGATTTTCTAAATAAAGACAAAAGGATCTGTACGTTATTTTTGCGAAGTATGATTTAATGGTTTTTCCTGTGACTTGATATTTCTATTTTTATTTTGTTGTTTTGGTGGAGAGACAATAATGCATATCATATATGATAAATTTTTAGTTGATTTTATATCATTTGTGAAGAATAGATACATTGTAATTCATGCATAGATCAAACAAAGGAAGTTCATGGTTTCCATGTCAAATTTTTAGATGTATCAGTTCTTCAAATTTTTGAATTAAATAGGATTGATAGATTAGTTGTTTAGATGGCATGAGTATTTGATAGTTTTAAAATGGATTTCAAGGGTTTTTATGTTTAAGTGTTATCAATACATTAAAGATTTAGAATTTTCTTAAACCCTAATCTTAGAAATAGAAAATATATCCCTTCTCAATAGATTTTATCTCAATTTTTGAGACTGTGTTGTTCTAATATTTATGGGGTTCATCCCAAAAAAAATTTGAAGTTGTTAGTTTCAGTATAAATGATTTTTGAGATTGATAGTTTTGAAGTTTGCAATGATTATGAGAAAACTTGAATAGAATTAGTCAACCATTTTGCAAATTATATACTAAAATATGTCATGGATATATACAATGTTCTTGAATTTTTAAACTTATCTATTAGTTTACAGTTGCAAAGGTGATTTAAATTTTAGATAAGATGAGATTTTTGTTAAAATTTCATCTTAATATTAAAGTTTAAGGTTTTTCTTTGAAAATGGACGTTGAGATTAAGGTTCTCTGATAATTTTCATTTTGAAATTTATATCAGAATCTTATATTAGAATAAATGGTTGGCTTCAGATAGTATTCAATGTTGTGACTTAGTAAATATTGGTTGGGGTTTTATATATACAATTTTCAATGATCTTTAAATGATGAAATAAGGGTAGAAATTTCAAAACACTATCACTGCATAAATAATATTGATAAGATCACTGAGATATTTTGACAAGTTCTTGGTTGTATTTGATAGTTTCATTAAAGTGTTCAAAATAGATTTTTAGTCAAATAGATGGTTTTCAATTTATGTATAGTTCAATTATAGTTTGATGAAATGAAGCAATTTTCAATCTTATTTCTTTTGAATAGTTTATTTACTCTTAGTTTTTAAATTTAATTCATTTTAGATTTTGCTCATTATGTTCAGGTGGGACCAATCGGGTTCAATAAGAATTAATGACAATAGGGGATGAGGACAAAATTATAATAGTAATGTTAACCAGCCAAATCTTAATAGAGGCTTTCATATAGGTAACTTTTATGCAAGGAATTTTGGTCCTAGATTCCATAGGGGAACTAGAATATCTATTCACTTTGATGCTTATGATCTTAAATTTTGGGACATTTTAAGTAATTTGCCTACTAATCCAATTAACAAAGGTTATAGAGGTAACAAGGGTTTCATTAGCTATAGGTTTGGAGTGCAAACCCCTTATCAAAGTAATTCATCTCATTTTTTGGAGCATAACCCTCAATACTTGCCAATTCAGCCTCCTTATGTTGAAAGAATTGAATGTATCATTGATTTTATACCTGTTAATCAAACCACATAGTTATAAGTTGAGCCTAACCATGTTAAAGATTTTAAGAACATGGCCATTCCTTATGATGCACCTTATCTTTTCCATAGAGAACCTATTGAGAAATGTAAAAGGTTGAGTCTAGCTGCTACCCATAGTGAACCTATTCATAGATATGAAATATTGAATTTGGAAGTTCAAGGTTATGATGGTAGAAGGAAGATAATTGATATTCCACCTTCCACATTAGAAAATAAGACTAAAAAGAAGAGAATTGAAAGTCAATCTAAGCTAGAAAAATGAATTGAGGTTAGGATGTTGAAAAAAAATTAATTGGATATTGATGACAACATAACTAATTTAGGAACAAGATTGATATCATTTTTTGCTACAAATATGGAATATAATGTTTGTCTTCATGAACAAGACAAACATGTAATTCAGGTGTTATTTGATTTAGATGATTATTAGTCATCTAAGGGATAGAATTTTTGTTTATGCTAAACTTTTAATGATAGAGCTTGATATTTCAGTTTTAGACTTTAGTTTTAGACTTTGATATATTTTGATAAATTTTGGAAAATACACCAATGTTAGGATTTGATATAATATATATGCCTAAATTATTTGATATGCATTATGTATTAATATAAATAGGATGTATTAATCTTCAAGTTATTTAAATTATGATTAGATATGTATTCTATTATATTATTAATCATACGGGTCCCCACTTGTTAAGATTAGTATCCCCGGTCTATATTGAATAAACTTGATCAATTAAGACTTTTAAAGTCCTAATTAAATATATATTTAAATAATAATTTCTATAATTAATTGACTTTTAAAAATTTAATTTGTTAACATAAACTAATAAATAATTAAAGTTAGTTATAACTTATTTGCACTAAGTTTGAAGGTGTAAGAAGAGATCAAAGATTCATTTGAAGATAGAAGAACAACATGTATTTCAGACTTAGACATTTTTTGAAGTCATTCATCCATCTTTTTTCTTTTTATGTGAATCCTATGAGATAGTACAGGTCTTACAGATAGACCAAATGGTACTTTATCTTATAGTTGAGTAATTGCTTATGCAACATAGGTATATGTAGCATTATTTATCATTTAACACTAATTACCTAAAGATTGATAAGTTTAACATATTTTGATGATTGATATTTGAAATCTTATGCATAAAATCTAAGTATTTAACCTGAATAATGATGAAAATTTCACTATTTTGCAACACTTCACTGATCTATTTTGATTGTAAAGTTGTAATTCTAATTTTTGTAAAAGAAGAATGTTGGTTTTCTCAATAAAATTATCCTTTTATGCTAATACAACTCTCCTTTGAGACTCACACACTTTATTGTAATATATTTGCTTCTAACTTTAATATAATTTAATCTTTAGTTTTTTTCTAAATTTTATTTTATTTCTATTTCTAATTATCTTTTCAACTTTTAGTTTTAGTTAAGTTCATTTCTTTTTAGTTTTTTATCAGTTCTTAGTCTCATCCTTATATTTCCTTTTTATTTCTTTTACTATAGATCTTTATTTAATTAGTTTTCTTTTAGATATTTTCTGGAATTCTAGCTCTTTAGTATTTTATCTTAAATTTCCATTAGTTCTTAATTTTCTAGTTTTTTAATTAATAATCTCTTATGTTTTATTTAAGTTAGACATTTGATAGTTTATATAGCTTATTGCTTGTTTATTGTCTTTTATTTATTTTCAGTCTTAATCTTAATAGATTTCTACAATCTTTCAAGTCTTGTTTTTAATATCTTTTTATTTAGTTTAATAGTTGCTTCATAGTTATTAGATTTATTTTTGTTTTATCTTATTTTAGTTTATTTGTTTGATCTTTATCTTTTATTTTTTATATTGCCTTGAGTTTGTTTCTTAATTATATTATATTGCTTGGTTATTTTATTAGTTGGTTTTTCCTTTTCTTAGAGCTTCTTATTTTACTTTTTAGTTTGTAGGTTAATTGTTTATTGTCTCACTCTCTTGTTTACATGATTGAATATTTTATCTTATCTTTAATCTGTCTATTTCTACTTTTGGTTTTCATTAGAATAAAACATGGAGAAATTTATAACAAGAAGAAAGATATTATTGAATATTTATTGAATCATATTTCTATTCTTGAAGAGACTATCCAACTCATAGAGTTTATCCATCAGATATAATAGATTATAGATTCTTATTCTAATTGATTTATGATTTGACAAAATGAATTTTTGATTGTTATAATGAAATAAGTTTCATTTGATAATTTTTTTATTATTTACTAGAACTTATGAAAAACCCCCTTGCATCTTTAAGATCATAAACAAACCTTTAGAACCTCATGATTAGACTGGTATGATTCTAACTTGAACTTCATGAGAGGTGAAAGGGTTGATTCATTGATGGTATAATTTCCATCATAAAAAAATGGGGATATCATTTAGAAATATAATTTGTTTTAAGTTTTTTTTTCTTGATAATGGAACTTGGTGGTCAATGACCTCCTATTATTCAATCTAGAATAGATTTAGAATATGATCAAGTTGATATTTCTTTCAATCTAACACATTACACATGGTATAATCATCTTTAAAATCTTCATCAGGTTATTGAATTCATAAATCAAGAAGAATGGATTATAGAATTTGAAATTGATTGATATTTGAATCTTACATGTGAGACTCAATGTGATATTTTGAATTTAAATAGAATAATTTAGGAAGATAGATCTAGAGTTCTAGCTACTAATCCTAGGCTTAGAACTCATTTTATTTTTGATTATTTTATATTTAATAATTTTTTTTGCCTAATGCAACTACTATTATGAATCTGCATTTAAATCAAGTATATTAGATTCAAGATAATCACTCTTTTCAGGTAGAAACTATTGAAGTGTCCAATGGGAGATCAACTAGTGGGAGAATAATCGATAGTAGAATGGAGACTAGAAGATATAATTCATAGGCTATAAAACAATAGAGATCAAGATGATCTCACTGAAGGTGAAGATGAATTAGAAGCTTAGAAAGAGTGTGAAATAGCCATAACACCATGGATTTCTACTAATCCAATTAATATCAATAATTATCCTGGTAAATTACCTTCCCTTAAGGGATGGAATATACCAAATTTTTATAGTGCTATGGGAGAATATTTGGAAGATTAATTAGAATATTTTAGATTAGTTTATGTTATTCTTAGAATAACTAATGAAAAAAAATTCTTAATATTTTTTTCCCAAACATTAGAAACAAAATCTTATCAAGCAATTGTTAGTCTACCTGCTAATGTTGTTGACACTTGGAGAGATGTTGAAGATTTGCTAGAGTTATCCTTTGGGAAAGCTAAATAAGATTATTATCTAGTCAATGATCTTGTGAATTTTTTAATTGATCTAAGTGAGACAATTTATCATTTCATCTCTAGATTCACTAAACTACGTCAAAAAATCCCTTGTGATCTTAGGCCTTCCTAAGAGCTATCTAGACTTTATTTTTGCAATGCTTTACATTTAAAGTATAAAAAGGATTTAGAAGATGAAGACATTGTATAATATAGAGACACTTTGGGTTTCTATATTGTATATGAAAATAATCTTAAAAAAAATTATTTTAAAGATAGGTCTTCTACATTTTTAAATATAGATAATTCAGAAATATTAAAGACCATAAAAAGTCTAGGTAATGAGATCATCACTATTAAAAAATAACTTAATGATAAACCTTCTTCCTCAAATAAGAGTAATAAATAAGTTAAAAAGATAGAAATTTTATATTATTGTAATTGTGAACTAGATCATAACTTGGACACATATCTAATAGTCCTTAAACTCAAACAAAATCTTTACGAAAAAGATGAAATAATAGAAGATTTAGCATATAATATTAACACTCTTGATGATCCCTTATAAAATTAGAATTTTATGTTATAACTATTAGGAATAAAGTCTATAATTTTGTTCAAAATAATAAAACAAAAAATGATAAACCTTTTTTGTGTTAAAAGGAAATCGACTCAGAATAATGCTAATAATTTGAATGATAATTCTACATAAAATAATCCTTTTACAACTAGATATAATAAAAATCAATATCAACATTATATATCTAAAATTTTTAGACAAATTTATGATAAGACTTATAACATAATTGATAATTTTTCAATAATTAAAGTATGATTTTCTTTGTTGCGAGTAGCTAGTCGTTTGGGACAGATTGTTAAGATTAATGAAGCAATAAAAAGTCTTAGAGCTAATGTAAGTTTCCAAGAGAAAAAGTAATTTTGAACATATCTATGCTTAACATTTTAACCATCATGTTGATTATATTACTTCTTTATATTTCATATTTAAGATCACTAATAAAATAATACATAATGCATTTTAGACATAGGTGCCTCAAAGAATATTATGCCTAAGTCCATTGTATATCAATTGGGTATATCTTATGAAGCAAATAGTAGGAAGCTTACTAGTTTCAATTCTAGATAAACTAATATTTGTGGTAATTATAGTGATATAGTCAATAAAATTATACATCATGAAATAATTAGATGTATGACTAATGTTCATGTGTCAGCTATTCTTAGTAATTATGCAATATTGTTAGAAAGAGATTGGTATAAAGTAATTGGGGATTCCATTAGAAAGGATATCACTTGGGTTCCTGTTAATAATGATATTACATTTTTTAAAAGGGAAGATTTTTTTGGTACCCCTATTGAATCACCTTTTTCATCTAATATTTATTATGTTGAAACTAGAATTGGAACTTATAAATTGTTGAATATAGATGAACTAGAAAATCAACATGAAAAAATATTCAGAAAAAACATTCTATGGTCACTTTATTTTTATGGAGCTTGTTCTCAACAAGGTAATGGTGTTGATATTTGTCTAATTTCTCTTATAGGTAATTTTTTTATGCCTTCAACTTGTCTCTCAAAAATACTAATAATACAACATAATTTAAAGCATTATGTTTGAGATTAGAAAAGACCATAGAATTGAACATTAAATTTTTGGAAGTTTTTGGAGATTCAGAGTTAGTAGTTAGATAATTTTGAAAGATTTATAACACTAATCCAACTCATTTTAACTATTATAAACAAAGGTTTTGGTCATTAATTGAAATTTTATAAGATTTTAATATCACACATATTCTTAGAGAATTTAATATAAAAGCAGATAAGCTTATTATTTATGCTTCTAATCCAACTCTAAGTGAGATTGAACCTACTAAAGATTTTAATCTTGTTGAAGTTTTTCATCCTAAGATTCTTGATTTAAATAATATTTGGTCTATGATTAGTTGTGATGAGTATATTGATTCATTCCTTAAAGTTAATTACTTTGATCATGATGAGTATGTATTAAATTATGGTGATTATTTGTAATTAAGTAATAATAGATTTCTTATTGGTTTGGTACGTTTAGAATTTATGTTTATGCCTAATAATCAACTTAAAATTTTTAAAATATAAGATCCATCAAGAATAATCATAGGTGAAACCACTCCCATAAATTTAGGCACTAAAGAAGATCTTAAGTATGTTTATTTGGGAATTTAGGTGATTAATAATGAGAAGGTTAAGTTCATTAAATTGTTTAAATAAATTTATTGATGTTTTTTTATGGTCATAAAAATACCTAAATTGTTATGATACTAATATTATTAAACATTACATTTTTATTAACCTTGGTATTAAACCCATCAAGCAAAAAATATGAAGAATCAGTCCTTTGTTAGAGGACATCATTAATAAAGATCTAGATAAAATGATTGATGTTGGTGTCATTTTTATTATAATATATTAATAATTGGTAGTTAATCTAGTTTAGATTAGAAATAAAAATAGTGAAATTAGACTGTGTTGATTTTAGAGATCTAAATAAAGCTAGTATAAAAGACAATTTTCCTCTACCAAACATAGATCAGATTTTATAGCTGGTCATAAGATCTAAAATGATGTCTTTATTAGATGGATTTTTAAGTTATAATTATATTTTTTTGAATCTTAGTGATAGACATAAAACTAATTTCACCACATATAGAGGTACTTTTGCTTATAATAGAATGCCTTTTAGTTTGATGAATATAGGGGATACATTTCAAAGAACCATGCATATTGCTTTTGATGATTTAATAGGCATACTTATTTAAGTTTATTTAGATGATCTCACCATTTATTCTAAAAAGATAAAAAAATTATTTAGATCATATTCATGAAGTATTCATGAGATGTAGAAAATTTGACATTTCTTTGAATCTAAAGAAATCTTTTGTTAGTGTGACTAAGGGTAAGTTATTAGGACACATTTATTAAAAAGATGGGATTTTAATTGATCCTAAATGTGTTAAAGTAATTAAAGAATTACCTCTTCCTAAATATCAATCAAGTCCAAGGTATTTCTTTGGTAAGATAATCTTTTTTAGAGAATTCATTTTAGATTTTGCTGACAAATCTAATCCATTACAATTATTGCTTAAGAAATATAAAACATATATTTGCGATGAAGGTGCTGAATTAACTTTTAATTATATTAGAAATGTTATTAAAAGTGCTCATGTTCTTTCTAAACTTGATTTTAAGAAAACATTTATTCTCTATGTTAATGCTACTAAAAAGGCTATAAGAGCTATAATAACTCAAGAGTTCGAAAATAATGAAGAAAAACCAATTAGTAATGTGAGCCAAGTTTTAAAAGATGCAAAAACTAGGTACCCCCTTATTGAGAAATTTGTTTTCTCATTTGTTTCCTCTTTGATTAAGTTTCACTATTTATTATTGGGAATGTTTTTGTATGATATAAAGTACCTATTTTGTCTTATCTTTTAAAATAGTCAACTATTCAAGGAAGGCTTGCTAAGTGGATTTTATAAATTTAAGAGTTTGATCTCTAATTTAAAATTTCTAAAACTATTAAAGGTAATGAATTAGAAAAGCACTTAGATAAAAATGTTGCATTATATATTAATGTCTTAGTTTTATTATTTGATGAAAATATAAATGCAAAACCACATTTAAAGACCATGAAGGTTTTTATTTTTTATAAGTTTGGTTTTTAAATGAATGAATGAGATTGTTTACTAGCTTAAGATAATTAGTACAATGATTTAGTTTATTATTTTAAAAATTAACCCTATCCTAATAACTTAGATAAGAAACAAAGGCATTCCTTAAGATTTAAAGCATTAAATTTTTATTTATTGGAAAACTTTCTATTTTATCATAATCAAGATAGAGTTTTGTTAAGATGTCTTACACATAATCAAACCTAGAAGGTTCTTAGGGATTGTCATGAAGAAAACTATGGTGAACATTATGATAAAAAAACAATTACTTATAAAATTTTGAGAATAAATTATTATTGTCCTACTCTATTTCAAGATGCTTATAAGTTAGTTTGTTCTTGTATGCCTTGTCAATTATTTGTTGGAAGAGATAAACTACCTGTAATGCCTTCAAATCTGGTTATTCTTAAATAAAACATTCGTAAAATGGGGTATTGAAATTATTTTATATATTAATCCACCTTCATCTATAGGTCATAGATATATTGTGATAGCTATGGATTATTTCTCTAAGTGTCCAAAATCTAAAGCACTTAAAATTTTAGTAACATGTGAAATAATTTCTTTTCTAGAAAATTAGATTTTCTTTAGATTTAGAGTTCCATATAAGATTATTTTAGATAATAGACCTCAATTCATTTCAAATGAATTCTTAGAATTCTTAGAAAAATACTCTATTATATCTAATCATTCATCCAAGTATTATCCACAAGAAATGGACAAGCCAAATCCACAAATAAAAATCTGATTTCTATTATCAAGAAACTAGTCTATGATAATAAAATAAATTGACATCTCAAATTTTTTGAAGCTTTATAAGGTTATAGGACTATTGTTAAAGTAAAAACTGGTTATTTGCCTTTTAGATTAGCATATGGGTTGGAGGCTACTTTTCAAATAGAAATTTATATTTCTTTAGCTAGGGCTACTTTACAATATGTAGCTAAATATACAAATTTAATTTACATGATTTATTAGCTCTTGACAAATACAAAGTGATAACATTGTAGAAATTATAAGAGCTAAGAAAAAAATTTAAAAATTTTCAATAAAAAGTTTTCTAACAAAAATTATAATGTTCATGTTTTAGTATTATATTGCGATAGAGCCCTTGAGGATCCTGAAAAACATCATAAGTTTGATTAATTATGGCTTAGACCTTATAGAATTACCATAATTCTTAGAAATAATGCTTTTCATTTGCAATATCTTGAAGAAAATTGGCTATCTTATATAGTTAATGATGATCATTTGAAACCATTTCATGATTAGTTATCTTTTGATTTATCCTTTTGCTTTATTTTTTATTTGTTTTGTTTTGTTTTATCTTTTGTTCTTTTTATTTGCCATTATTTCCCCTGTTTAGTTGTCTATTCTGCTTTGATTTTCTATTTTGTTTTATGTTTGTCTTTGTGTAATTTTCTTTGGAGAGTGATCAATGAAAGGTTGAAAATGGAGAAATTTCACATTATGAAAAAAGAATGCAAGGAAAATGTGAGATTGCTATAAGTATCATTCATTTTCAGAATTTACTTTACAAATTCAATTTTTATATTAAATGAATAATATGGCTAAGTTGTATTTGGTTATTATAGTAATTATTCATTTTCAGATTTTGTGCTTGAGGTATTTGTAATTGATTGTGCATCTAGCCCATATTTATCTATTATTCATTTCTCTTTCTTCATGCCACACTTTTCAAACAATTCATCCCTTGTTGAAATTCATTATTTAAGGGTTTCACACTTAGCTACTTAAGAAATGATTTTCCTAGATGACTCTCAAAAGAGATTTATTTTATACAATAGGCCATTTTTTGATACTCAAATTTATTACACAAAATGTACTAGCAAGGTTTCTAGTGTTATCCCTATTTTCTACCCCCCCCCCCCCCCCCCCACCTTATTTTTTTCAAAAAAATTCAACACTTGCTACCATAGAGATGACCCTTTCATAAAATCTAAAACTGTGTCAAGGACCTTGTTGATTAATAGTATTTTAGATGCATTTTTTATTATGAAATGATAATGATTGGTTGATGAATTCATGTTTATGCTTCTAAGTGGTTTCAAAAAGCATGATAGATTAATGAATAAAATTCACATTTATATTTTTTTAAATAGGATCAATCATTTTGATCCTCAGTAAAGTTTTCGTTGAGAAATAAAATTTTAGTTTTGACAATTTAATAGAGTATAATGATTCTATAAATGATTTGATTACTAGTTTAGAGAAGATAACAGTGATATTGATTATTTCATTTTAAAAATTCTATATTTGCAAATCAATTCACTTCATTATAAGACTATCATGAAGGTACCAATCATATTAAAGTCTCAATTCTAAGTATTACTTGTGATTAGATGACCATTTAGAATATTGATGGAAATAATATGGTGATGTTGTGAAAAGTTTCAGATCTATATAGGAGGTTGGGAAATCCATTTGTATAATGATGAATATCTTGAGTGTTATTATTGTGTATCATAAATTCCAAAGTCATTTTTTATACTATTAGGTCATTAATAATCTTGACATTCTAGATATTATAATTTTTGATGCATAAAGGGCATTTTATTGTTTCCTTGGTCATAGAGATATATGTGGTGAAAAGGTTGAGATCTATTATTTGTTTCATGAGATAATTTTAATGGCATGTGAGTTTCTTTGAAATATTTATGTGAATTTTAAAAAGGATTAACATTATTTGAATTGAGACCTTTGAAATTATTTTAAAGGGCTTTATTTATCTTTGGCTATAAGACATAAGGAGTCATGGTCCTAAGGTATTGACACTATCGATATTATGACTTCATCATCAAATATATTATTTGGATTAAGTATTTGTTTTGAGCTAGAGACTGGTTAGTAAGGATGGCCACCAAGGCAATGTGAGCTGGTATGAACATTAATACAAAGGTGTGGCCTCAAAGTTTTGAGATTGGCATGTAAATTTGGTGGTATGGAAATTAATGTGAAATGGTATTTTCTTCAAATTATAGAAATTAATTGATGATATAGTATAAAGGGATAATTTTCACTAATTTTGTTGATGTCAATAAATGAATTGGTGGGATTACTAAGTATATTTTTAGTAAATCCAATAAAATATGAACATGTCACTTGGTTAGTTAAAAGGAAAATTAGTAGATATAACTTGTTAGTTTCTTGGTTTTAGGTTCATTTGGTTACAATATTTGATGTGGAGTCAAAGCCCTAGTCAGGGAATTGTGGAGTTTTAGAGTGAGGTCTTGGTGAAAAATATTCGGTAGAGAGCTCAGGTGCATCACCAGATATGTTGTGCATTGTTAACTATTTTATTTTATAGTGACTTATGGAAAAATTTATAGTATTTAGTGAAACAATAATCCTATTCAAATCTATATGGATATGATTAAATTTATTATATTTTTGGTATGATTTCCTATGTTGATATATGAGCTATAATGTGAAAGTATGGGAGTTTGACTGCATGCAAATTATTTGAAAGATATGGTAGTTTTTTTTGAAGACTTTTGATAATATTGTTTGTTGTATGGGTATGTATGATGAAGAGAGGTTGTATGGTAAACAAATATTATATGTTTCTTATTTATGAGCCATTCTAAGTCAGTGAAAGAATAAAAATTTTGGCTATTGAAATAAAAATATGGATTTGTTATTTTTGATTTCTATCCTTTTGAAACATTATTTCACAGACTATTAGATAGTGTGATAGTCATGAATGCATGTCTCTTCCATCTTGTTGATGGAGGTCAAAATTAAGTTGGAAATAATTTAATGGGTTCCTATTTGTTTGATTCTTATTTATCCAAAGGATTTTTTGAAATTTTCTCAACATGAATGTTAGGTTCCTAGATTTGATATTCTGGGGTTGTGAACAGATAAAATATATTTATTATAAAGCTGAGTTTTAAAGAATAGAGAAGTATAGACTGAAGGCATAATTTAAGCCTAGATGCATGAGACATTTTGTGAGTTTCAATGATTTTCTTAGGCATATTTGAGTTTTATCTTCCCTATAGTCAAGGGTTTTGGTGATTTTTTAAATTAGAATAAAAGGCTATGTATGTTGTTTCTATGAAGTATGATTCAATGGTTTTTCCTATGAATTGATATTTTTATTATAAATTTGTTGTTTTGGTGGAGAGACAAAAAATGCATATCGTAGATGATAAATTTTTTGTTGATTTTATATATTTTATGAAGAATAGAGACATTATGATTTAAGGATAAAATCTATCAAACCAAGGAAGTTCATGGTTTTCATGTAAAAATTTTAGATGTATTGGTTTTTCAAAATTTTGAAGTAACTGGGCCTAGTAGATTAGTTGTTTGAATGGAACAAGTATTTGGTAGTTTCAAAATGGCTTTCAAGGGTTTCTATATTTAAGTGATATTAATAGATTAAAGATTCAGAATTTTGCTTTAAACCCTAATATGAGAAATAGAAAATATAGACCTTCTCAATAGATTTTATCTCACTTTTTGAGACTATGTTATTTGAATATAAATGGGGATCATCTAAAAAAATTGAAGTTGTTAATTTTAGTATAAATGATTTTTGAGATTGACAGTTTTGAAGCTTGAAATGATTATGTGAAAAATCAAATAGAATTAGTTGGCTATTTTGAATACTATATGCTAAAATTTGTCATGGATATATAATATGTTCTTGAATTTGCAAAATTATCTATTAGTTTACAGTTGCAAAGGTCATTTAAAGTTTAGATAAGATGAGAGTTTCATTAAAATTTCACCTCAATATCAAAGTTTTTGGTTTTTTCTTTGAAAATGGACATTGAGATTAAGGTTCTTTGATACTTTTCATCATGAAATTTATATCAAAATCTTATATTGGAATAAATGATTGGCTTCATATAGTGTTTGATGTTGTAACTTGGTAAATATTAGTTGGGATTTTATATCTTCATTTTTAAATGATCTTTAGTTGATGAAATAATGGTAGAAATTTCAAAAAGTTATCAAAGTATATACAATATTGATAAGATCACTAAGATATTTTGGTAAGTTATTGGTTGTATTTGCTAGTTTCATTGAAGTGTTTAAAGTAGATTTTGAGTCAGGTAGATGGTTTTCAATTTATGATTCAACTCAATTGTAGTTTGCTGAAATGAAGCAATTTTTAGTCTTATTTATTTTGAACAGTTTATTTATTATCAGTCTTTAATTTTAATTCATTTCAGATTTTCTCATAATTTCTATGAAGGACCAATAAAGTTCAGTAAGAAGTAATGATACGAGGAGATGGGGACATAATTCTAATAATAATATTAACTATCCAAATCCTAACAAAGTCTTTCATAGAGGTGGTTTTCGTGCAAGGAATTTTTGTACTAGATTCCATAGGGGAACCAAAATATCTATTCACTTTGATGCTTATGATCCTGAATTTTAAGACATTCCAAGTAATTTACTTGATAATCTAGTTAATAGGAATTATAGAGGTAACAGGGGTTTCATTGGCCTTAGGTTTGGAGCCTAAACCCCTTCTTAAAGTAGTTCATCTCACCATTTAGATCATGAACCTCAACACTTACCAATTCAACCTCCTATTGTTGAAAGAATTGAATATATTATTGATTTTCTACCTGCTAATTAGACAACACACTTAGAAATTGAGTAGACACATGCTAAAGATTTTAAGGACATGGTCATTCCTTCTAATGCACCTTCTCCTTCCCATAGAGAGTATGTTGAGAAATGTAAAAGGTTGAGTCTAGCTATTGCCCATAGTGAACCTATTCTGAGATCTAAAAGATTGAATTTGGGGGTGTAAGGTTATGCTGGTAGAAGGAAGATAATTGGTATTCCACATTTCACTATATAAAAGAGGACTACAAAAAAGAGAACTAAAATTCAATCAAAGTCATAGACACCAATGGAGGTCAGGATGTTGAAAATAATAAAATTGAATATTGATGATAGCATAACTGATTCAGGAACAAGATTGGTGTCATTTCCTACTACAAAGATGGAATATAATGTTTGTCTTCATGAAAAAGAAAAAAATGTAATTGAGGTGTTGTTGATTTAGATGATTATTGGTCATCTAAGGGATAGACTTTTTGTTTATCCTAAACTTTTCATGACAAAATTTAATTATTTTAGTTTGATACTTTAGTTAAAATTTTTGATATATTTTGATAAATTTTGGAAAATGTAGCAGTTTTAGGATTTGATATAATATATATGATTAAGTTATTTGATATGCATTATGGATTAATATAAATAGGGTTTATTAATCTTTGAGTTGTTTATTTTATGATTAGATATGTATTATATTATATTATTAATCCTAACGGTCCCCACTCATTAAGATTAGTACCCCAGTCTATATTCAATAAAATTGATCAATTAAGACTTTTAAAGTTTAATTAAATATGTCTTTAACTAATAATTTTTATAATTAATTGACTTTTAAAAATTTAATAAGTTAACATAAACTAATAACTATCTAAAGTTAGTTATAACTTATTTGCATCTAAGTTTGAAGGTATAAGAAGAGATCAATGATTCATTTGAATATAAAAGAACAATAGGTATTGAGGACATAGACATTTTATGAATTCAATCATTCATCTTTCTTCTTTCTATACAAATCCTTTGAGATAGTAAAACTTTTTAAGATAGACCCAATGGTACTTTATCTGATAGTTGAGTAATTGCTTATGAAACACATGTATATCTAGATTTATTTATCATTTAATATTTATTACCTAAAGATTTTTATTTTTAACATCTTTTGATGATTGTTATTTGTAGTCTTATGCATAGATTCCAAGTAGTCAACATAAATAATGATGAACATTTCACTATTTTGTGACACTTCATTGATCTATTTTGATTATAAAGTTGTCACTCAAATTTTCCTAAAGGAAGAATATTGGTTTTCTTAATAAAATTATCCTTTTTTGCTAAGATGACTTTGATTTGAGACTCGCATGATTTATTGTAATCTATTTTACTCTAACTTTAATATAATTTAAACTTTAGTTTTCTTTTAAATCTAATTTTATTTCTATTTCTATTTATCTTCTTAACTTTTAGTTTTAGTTAAGTTCATTTCTATTTAGTTGTTTATCATTTCTTAGTCTCATCCTTGTATTTCCTTTTTTATTCATTTACTATAGATCTTTCTCTAATTATTCTTCTTTTAGATATTTTATAGATTTCTAGATCTTTAGTGTTTTATATTAAGTTTCCATTAGTTCTTAATTTGTAACTTTTCCAATTAATAATCTCTTCTATTTTCTTTAAGTTAGATATTTGATAGTTTATATATCTTAGTACTTGTTTATTTTCTTTCATTTATTTTTAGTCTTAATCTTAATATATTTCTAAAATCTATTCAAGTCTTTAGATTAATACCCTTTTATTTAGTTTAGATTTAGTTTAATAGTTGTTTCATAGTTGTTAGATATATTTTTATTTTAGCTTATTTGAGTTTATTTTTTTGATCTTTATCTTTTAGTTTTTGTATTATCTTGAGTTTATTTCTTCATTAGATTAGATTGCTTAGTTACCTTATTAATTTGTTTTTCATTTTCTTAGGGCTTGTTATTTTCCTTTTTAGTTTGTTGGTTAATTGTTTGTTGTCTCATTCTCTTGTTTACATGATTGAATCTTTTCTCTTATATTTAATCTGTCTATTTCTAATTCTAGTTTTCATTGGCATAAAACTTGGAGAAAATTATAGCAAGAAGCAAGATATTGTTGAGTATTTATTAAATCAAATTTATTTTCTTGAAGAGACTATCTAAGTCATTAGTTTTCTCTATCGGATAGAATAGATTATAAATTCTTATTCTAACTGATTCATGAGTAAAAAAGTGGATTCCTAATTATTATAATGAAATAATTTGAATTTGATAACATGTTGATTGTTTCCTAGAACTTATTAAAAAAATCATTGCATCTTTAGGATTGTAAATGAACCTTTATAACCCCATGATTAGACTGGTATGATTCTAACTTGACCTTCATGATAGAGAAAAGGGTTTATTCATTAATTGTATAATTTCCATCATCAAAAAAATGGATTTGGACTTGGAATAAGAAGTCTTTTAGTTATGAGGTGAAAATGTAGAATTGAGTAATGAGGCTTATAAATGTGTGATAGATAATCAATAACAACTACCCAACATTGGTTAAATAAGTACTATGTGACCAAGTGATGTCATAATAAAAATGACTCATAACTTTATTGAATCAGATTAGAAAGGATTAGATGGATGTGTAACACTTGAAAGCACTATGAGCATAGGGGTAGAACATATAATCGTATATATAGGTAATCTAAAAAATTCTTGAGGAATATGATCAAGTTTTGGACACTATTATGTAACCAACAAATAAAATAGCACAAAGGATTATGAACTAGAACTTAACAACTCATTAGCTATTATTCAAATAAATTTTGAAACAATAGATAAAGCCACAGCTATAATGGATGATCAAATAGATACTTTTGATGTGATGAGAAATACCCTCAATTAATTATTGGATTTAAGGTATTCCACCATGAAAAAACTTCTAGCTTGGCACAATCAGACTCTACACACTACATATGTTGGCTTATAATCTCAGAGGCATGAAAATCAATTACATGAACTAATTCTAGATATTTAGCTCAAGGCAGCCAATGCTAAATCACTCATTATTATCAAAAAGTGTGAAGATGTGTAGAACTGGATGGTAATCCATATCATTGTGCATAATTATTACTATAGTGCTAGAAGTGATAATAGACTGAAAGATGCTTAAGTAAGATATTTCACATATTGATCCTTCCATTTATAAACTTGTGGATGAGCCTCAATTCATTCCACCACATCAAATTTTTTATAACCTATAGTAGAAGAAAATGGCCACAAAAAAAATACACCCAACAACAATAACTCCCACCAACAAATTATACATAGCCAAGTGATTATTATATGACATAAACATAACCAATACTACAACAGCCTATTATTCAACCACTTCAAATCATTCCATCATCCACACTGTGCATATTTCCCACTCTAAATTCTTATTTTTCACAAGTTTTCATATTGTTTTAGGATAGCCTTAAACATTAGGAGTGGGGCCAAGATGGTTGAAAACCTATAATGGGTGGACACCTAGTTATGCAAATCTATTAAAACCCTAAAAAGGTAGTAGGTTAGTATGATATTTATTTGAAAACCCTAAAGGGAAACTAAATAGTTCATAAAGGGCGAAAATCAATAATTGGTACATAGAGTGATAACTTCAACTCTTGTTTCTAGTTCATTCTTTCAATCTTAGATCAGATTATTTTACTATGATCTTGTCTAGAGATGAGAAAACAAATTAAGCTTGGGAAAGTGTTAGATGAATAATAGGTCTAGCTAAAATTTTAAAGTATAGTTGATGAACATGTGTTAATTGATCTATTTTGTCATTTGTATTATCTTTTGGATGTATTTGACCATTGATATAATAGTAGTTGATCTTAGAATGTGATGAGTCCTTTATTTACACCATAGTAAAATGTTGGAAGATGAATATATGACACTTTGTAAAAGCTTATAAATAACACCCAATTAAAATTATGAATGGTTCCATATGTGTGATAGAGATTAATACAATATTCTAAATGGTTTTCCTATATATTTTTTACTTATGATCTATGCACAGTGAGTATTATGGATGTTTTGATATGTTATTCATATAGTTTATGCCAAAAAAAAATGTTTAATTTAAATTTTCATGTCTTTATATAATGAGCTCAACTTAGTCTTTAATGGTGTCATTCAATTTAAATTATTGACAACTATTTCATTTTTTTATCAACTACATAAACTATCCTTGTAATTAGCATGTTATAGAGTTTTCTAGGAATCTATGCTAATAGACTTCATCCTACATATTCTCCATAAACTTTTCTAACATGCCATGCATATCTTAGAGGACTAAGACTAGGTCCTTACCACTTTCTCTTCTCATATGGATGTCCTTACTTTGGTGAGGGAGAAGATATCTTGTTGATTTTATCAAACCACATGGTTCCCCTCTTGGATGAACCTTTGGTTGAGAATCCTCTACATGTTTCTTGTAGTGTGGTCTAAGTTCCACTGCACATCAAAGTTACCCTATAGAATCATCATAGGTGCCTACAACGCCATAGTTATTCCCTGAGTAGATGGATGTGTTGGTGGGGTGACAGAGATAGTCTTGATAGGTGGGGGATGAGGTAGAGGGGGAATGAATGAAAAAGAAGGGATGAAAGAGAAAACCAATGGAAGAAGAGGAGTCATGGGGTCATAAGGAATAAAGATGAATGAGGAGGCCCAGGGTAACATTTATGCCTACCATGAGCTCTAGGTAAAATTGACATATGGGCCAATGATTCTAAAGAGAAGATCATTCATCAAAAAGAAAGATATTGGATGGTTAAATCTAAATCCCTAAACACCTAGGATGATCAAAAAATGATTCCTGGGAATGATGTAGGGAACTACCAAAGGTGATGTAAGAGAAGTAGGAAGAGATTTTAGGGGATGTCAAGAGGGAGGAATGGGAATTTGAATAATAGGCTAAAGATGGGATACCTTTTATTTAATTTCTAGTCCTCTTACTTGGGTCAGCTTTAGATGTTATAGTTGAGGGATTAGGGGTGCTAGAGGCCATAGGGGCTAATTAAATAATATGTTTGGTAACCATAGGTGAAGTAAGAATAGCCTAGGATGTTTGATATGTACACATAGGCACACTTATTTTTGGAGTTATAACCATACTTACTGAGGTTAAACCACCTATAGGTATTATACCTAGGGTTGGACAAGTGGAGGAGGTATAAAGAGACCTACTTATGAGGTTTAATATGCAAATGGAAATGAGGAGGTGAGGACACTATGCATGGATAATGCTTAAGGCACTTAGTTTAATTACAAGGGAGGTGAAATGGGAAAGAGGGGAGGCACCACCTAAGTAAACTAATAGATAATTAAGAAATTAGGTGCTACCATAAGAGGCTATTAAAGAGTGGAGGGAATAGGGGAAGGGTCTTATGTGGATGCCAAATATGGTCCTTATTTGGAATTATATATAGGTTTCTTAGGATGCCAATGATGAGTGATTGAAAAACTTGAGTTTGAGTCACCTTTAGTGAAGCCACGTGAGTTTAGGTCACCTAGGGCTTAACTACTTATGGTTTAACTATTTGATCTAGAGGAAGTGGTGGAGGAAGAGCTAATGGTTGAGGTGCAGGATGAGTTTTACGAATATAAGTTAATAGGAATCCTTATATAATTTTAATCAAAATATAGGGGGAGTCACTTGAACATCCTCATTGATATGAATTGTCATGGAAGAGGCAAGGATATCTAGGGTAGAAGGCCCGTGTTAGGCTTTTTTCCTTTCTTCTTCATTTGATCCTCAATTTTGGTAAAAACCACTCAATCATCTACTAAATTTAGGTATAACTCATCATCATCATCAAGATGGTTTCTGACATCTAAACTTAATGGTAGTAGGTGTTCTTGAATTTGGTTGGCTGTAGGTCCATATTGGTACCTCATTAACCCCATACATATTTTCAAATATATTTTTTATCTCTATTATTGATTAATGATCACCCTATAAACCAAAACATTCTTAACATTTCAAAACCCTTGAAACATAAAAAAAGTATCAATCATCCTGTTGATGCTTAAATATGTATCATAAGGTGCTCAAAGTGTTTAAGAAACACTTCTCATTTTAGAATTCAAATAATTTAGAGCATCAATTATATTTTATGATAATATTATTATCTATGATGTAATAGAGGTAAAACAAATGATTGTTTCACAATATTTATAATGCTTGGTGGTTGGGAGCCACCATGCCCAAATAGTATATATATATAAAATATGAAGCAACTATGTTAAGAGTAGTGAATTATGGTCAAGAAATAATTGAATAACTAATTTAATAAGGATATTTAAAATTACCATAAAATAAGGTGATTTAATTAAAAAAGAAGAAAAAGGAAGGTTAAGGCAGAAAGAAAGATGTTGGTATTTGTTATAAACATTGTGACAAAGTTCAAATGTCATCTGAATATGCATTTAACCAATGTATGAAGTGAAACAACTGAATCCCAAATCATAACATACATTATGAAGGATTATATGGAAGGTATCAAATGATGTAAATAGGAATTAAGCTTAGTGTAAAGACTCACTTATACAAGCAAACAACATTAGTCCAAATGTAAAAGAAGTGTAGAGAAAAAAATAAGCATAAAAACTTTCAACTAATCTAGAATTGGTACAAATTAGCAATTATGAATTTAAGATACACATCCAAAATCCATAGGAATCATTCAAATCTGAAAATGAAACTAGATAACTAAGACATAAATCGTATAACACTTCACACAAGAAAATACTAGATAATCTTTGTAGAATTCCTTGCTTATATTGATTGATTCTAGTTTAAAAAGTAATTTGTTTCTAAGAACTCCCTCCTCTTTTAAAATGACAATGCTCTTTTTATAATATGTAGGGAATCATGTTGATTAATGATATCATGTTACATTTGAACATGTGTATAGGACAAATATCCATTCTATTACATTCTTAGAACATATTATCTTTTCTAATGGATTGAATTAAAACCAACATGCTCTTACAAAATGCACATGTTTATATTAAAGAATATCCTATTTTAAAATATCATATCATGTCTGTTGAAATAATAATATTCCTATTTCACCTAACTTAAGACCTACTGGTAGGGATGTGCTCTATAACTTTTGTAGGGTCTTCATTATCCTTGGATGTTTCCCCATAAAGGCATGGTCCCATCTTTAAGCTGCTCAAAGATAAGTAGTGCTCTAATGGTATAGTTAATTTAGATATTGTGATCTTAGATCCCAACCCTTTATATTACCAGTTTTGTAAGGTCTTCTAATTTGGCTAATTGCACTCATATATCTTTGACATGGAATTTTTATGCTGTCCCTAGTCATTCTATTCATTATTGTCCAAAAATTACCATTGCCTATTAAAATTTGGATCTAAGCCTACTATATTAAAATTGACTTCCTTGTGACCATCATTTGATGTTAATGGGAATGTCTTTGATGGTCATGTGACCATCAATTATAAACACATGATTAGTGTTATTTACTATGTTAATATTGGCATCCTTATGAGCATCATTTGACACCCACATGAACATCTTTGATGGTCACATGAATGTTAGTTTTAACATAGTTATGGGGACTATCCACCAAGCTTACCACTTATCATATTTTGATTCACTGTACATTCTGCATGTTCCATGTGTTGACTACTCAATGATTATGGGCTCTTTGTACTGGGCTCCATGGTTATGTTTCTTAGCAGTCCTATAAAACCTTTAACTACTCAATATGGTCTCACTCCATTATATTGAGATGGTATTAAGCAATATTATCCATTTATTTCCATAAGGTACTCGATCTTTACAATTGGGTACACTTCTTGACTTTTCAATCATTGATGATGCTCTATTCAATCTAAGTCCTTCACTTGAATGCATGCCATAGATTGGGTTTTGAGTAGTTGAACATGATTGGTCCCTATATTTTATAAAATATCAAGTTAGGCTCAATCATGTATAAAGGACTTTGATTAAAAATGATTAAGCTACGTTCCTTCTAAATTATATGGGACCCAAAGAATTTAGAACTGACTCAACATAAAGACTTTGGACCTACTTCATTATAGAACAAAAGGGACCTCACAAAAAATTAATTAGCATAAGGTTTTAAACTATGGTTTCATTATATAAATAAATACGATGGAACCTTGAGATAAGGCCTTAGCCTAAGTACTAAATGTGACCCTACATTTTTAGTTGGATCATGTTAAGATAAAAAGGACCATGTGATATAAAATATACCAAGTGTAGAATTTTTAGCCTAAGGTTTTATTGTGTTGAAAAACATGACCAATACTTTAGATAAAAAATTAATCAAAAACCATGGTATTATTAAATTTTTCCTAAACTTAAATAAACTTTTTCCACCAAATTTAAATTTGAATTAAAAGGTCTAGGTAAAACATTGGTCTAAGTTTTCAAAAACATGAATTTAATTTATCAATTATAGATCAAGGTTAATAAAAAATCAAACAAACATTGAAGCACAAAAACCTTAACCATCCTCAACCCCAGTAAGATACATTAAACCTACAACCTGAAATAAAGATATTCAATGTTAGCACCTTAGAAGAGATTAAAGTAGAACCACAGACAAATAAGTTAGCCAGACCATGGTGTGGATGATCTTCAAATAAAAATAATGTGAAATCATAATAATGACACTTTGATCAAGTGGATTTTATATTTCAAGGCATAAATATATATAATTTAACACATGGGTCCCCATTTATGAAAAATGGCGGGGTGTTGACCTCAACAAATTGTGACTTCTTCGGGAAACATAGCAATATGTTAGAATTCAGAGACTCTAGTTCAAAATGATAATTAATTAACTTATTCAATTTTGATCATGCACCATTATTAAGATTAGTTCATGGTTATAATAGATCTTTTACATGTAGAATTAGGATCAAACATCAAAATTCGATCATGTTATGTGTGTGGTTTGATTCCACTTACTGATTACCAAAGGATTTAGAGAACAACTTATAGGTTCTTGGATTTAATCATTAATAATAAATTTTAACATGTTTGAATATTTATTAAAAACTATTATTTAAATTAAGGAAAGCTTGGGAATTGTTCTACTACTATCTAGGCATCCATAACCCTAAAAACTATGCCTGTCAATCCACTCAAGGCCTTGCTTCACTACCAACTAGGAGTCCATAACCTTGGGGGAGATTACCAGAATTACCTTTGCTTTGAAATATTTTAATTTTGTAATGAGTAATTATTTTTCATATTTTCAAGTAATTTTGGCTTGCTAACAAATGTTTGGAACTAGGCTGGTTAGGTTTAGGGATTTGGTCAAGTGTTTGATTTTTAGACAATCATCCTTTGCTATAAACTTTGTCCTAAGAAATTGATGTTTTTTTAAAAGTATAAACATGACTATGTTTAAATAATTTAAGCTTTCATCCTACATGTGTGATATCTCTTAAAACTAAGCTTAGATAAAAATAGGGTTTAAAATCTCAAGTAATAATTAACTTATCTATCAATCTTTGCTAGCTTCTCTAAACCATAACATCAAACTCATAATTAAATAATCCATGATCAACCAATATTGATAAGTCATACTTGAATTCTTGAACTATGAAGCTCTTGAGCCTTCTAGATAAAAATTGAGCTAAGGGATATCCAAAAGGACTTAGTATAAGCAAGGAAAAATAAAAAAAAACAAACAATTATATACAAATAAGGGATAGGAAGGAAAAAATCAAGAAATAAAGAATACAAAATAAACTAAACTAAACCCTACACTAACTATACAGAGAACTTACATCCAAGATAGAATGGAAAATTATTTAATCTACCACATAACCTTGAAACATGATTGATTATATTCAATGTCTTCTTATTATGGATAGGATCAATTACATTATTGTGTCTTTTAGGTGACGTATCTTGGTCTCCAATCAACATTCTAAAATGCATAGATCGAAGATGTGAATTTAAGACCGAATTATCTTCTTCACAAATTCTCCTACTTTCAAGGAGTGCTAATTCCACTTCATCCATAGATATATAATGCCTTAAATAATATTCACATAATAATGGTAGTTTGGTTAGTATTTATGGATTAATGTCTTCATTATGTTATTTTTGAGGTGGAAGTGAACTACCAATCTTTGTATAAAAATATTCCAAGTCATCCCCAAAGGCATCTTCATCATGATCAATAAAAAGGAGTTCATCTAGAATCCCACCATCAAAAACATGTTTATCACATATTTTTGACCTTTTTATGGAATCATATGAAGGATCTTGATCTATCATTCTCACCTCATATTCATCCTCTTCACCCATAAGTATTTCAATGACATCCTCATGAACTTAATTTGATTTAGATGCAACTTATTTCAAGAAATCATAGTATAATTACTACTCATGGTCATTTTATTTAGTAGTATCTTGAATTTCATCAATGTCTTCACATGAAGTGTCCTCAAAGTTATCTTTTGAGAAGAAGTTTGCTTGTATCTGATCTTATTCTTGGTGTTGCACATCCTGAGGAGATGCTCCTTCTTCTAGACTATCTTTAGGTTATTTTCCTTTTCAAATGGAAAATCAAAAGATTTTACAGATCCATACATCCCTAAAAGATTGTCTTGATTAGGTACAATTTTAGAAGTGTCTTCCTTATTGATATGCTTCAAAAATATTGCAATGATCAGCCAAATCTATATCAAAAAGATTCATTTGTATGTTTTTAGATGATCTTTTACTATTGTTATCATGAAACTAAGTTTGATTTTCATTAAAAATGACATTCAACATAGGAAAATTAAGATTGACATTTATAATAGTATATACCATTTGACACTAGGGTTGCATTTCGACATTAATTACCATGGTTTCAACATAGGCTAAAGCTAATGCATCAATGAATCTAATAGATATTTTAAAAAACATAGAAGTCAATAGATCTAAATCATCCTTATAAATATTTAAATGTAAATCCTTGATAGGTCTATAAGGATCTATATTCTATAAAGATTCTTTTGAAATCTATTATTAAAAGTTATAATGGTTTCATTTGAATCCTTGTTCACAGTAAGGAATTATTTTTAAAGGACATATGGACTATTGGTCTTTCCAAATTGATTAATGAAATAATTTTAAAAATCATTCCAACTAACAATGAAATCTTTAAGAAGTTTAAGAAACCAATCATATACCTAATCTCTAAGAATAAAATCAAACAATCTAAAGGGAGCATCTTCATGAATAATATTTAACAATTTTAAGGCAACCTTAAAGACCCTGATGTGATCCTTAGTAGTAATAACACCTTTAGGAATAAAATAAGGTAAATAACTTTCAATATTATGTAGAATATCATGTACTATACCTAGTATGTTGATTGAAGAACCACCTAGCCAAGCCATACTTTTAACACATGAGTACATTGAACTAGTGAAGTGTTTGAGACTTTGGGAACTTCACTCACCTAAGCATCACCTTGGGTAATTATAGCTTGTGAACTTGAAACCTATTTAAAATAAGATGCATCAAATTTATATTTATATACAATAATTATTAAGTTTGCACATTAAGCTAATTTTGCACAAATATAAGTAAAATACGACTATCTTTAACTAAATAAGTTCAAAAATATGTCTAAAACGATGAATGAAAGGGCATATTTACATATCTAAGATTTAATATATTAAAATTTACAAATAAGTAATCAATATTTACATAAAATTGCAATTACTAACCTTAAACATGGGAAATACATAAAGCATGAACTACCGTTGGATGAATGTATATGGATATTAAAAGAATGTTGATATTTGGATAAAAGAAGACCAAAGATTGGTATATGACCAAAAATATTAATGATATTCACAAAAATATGTTAAAATAATCACAAATATGCAAAGTATACACCAATATTAGATCAAAACACACCAAAACTAGCAAAGATTATGAAAATTCACAAAGATCTAACTAAAGGCCCTCCTTCAAGCACCAGTGAAGCTAGCCCTTTTGATGCCTAAATATGTATCACAAGATGTTTAGAGTGTTTAAGAAACAATTATCATTTTAGAATTCAAATAATTAAAAGCATGAGTTGCATTTTGTGATAATCCTATTATCTATGATGGAATAGAGGCAGGACAAATGTTTCTTTCACAATATTTATAATACTTGGTGGTTGAAAGACACCATGGCCAAATTGTATATCTATGAAAAATATGAAATACCTATGATAAGAATAGTGAATGATGATAAATAGCTAAATTAATAGCTAATCTAAGATGGATATTTAAAAATACCATTAAACTAAGGTGATCTAGTTAAAAAAGAAGCAAAAGGAAGGGTAAGGTAGAAATAAATATGTTGCTGGTCTTTGTTACATACATTATGAAAAAGTTAAAATGTCATCTAAAAATGTATTTAACCAATGAATGAAGTGAAATATCTTAATCTAAAATCACAACATACATTAGGAAAGATTTTATGGAAGCTATATAATGATGCAAATAATAACCACGCTCAGTTTAAAGATTCAATTCTACAAACAAACAACATTATCCCAAATGTAAAAGAAGTGTATAAAATGAAATAAGCCTAAGAACTTTAAAATTATCTATAATTGATACAAATTATGAATTTTTCATTCAAGATACACATCCAAAATCTATAAGAACCTTTCAAATTTGAAAGTGAAACCAAACAACTGAGAGAGAAACCATGTAGCACTTCACATAAGCAAATACTGGATAATATTTGTAGAATTCCTTGTTTATATTAATTACTCCTTGTTTAAAAAGTAATTTTTTTCTAATAACTCCCTCCTCTTTTAAAAATGACAATGCTCCTTTTATAATATTCAAGGAAGCATGTCAATCAGTGATATCAAGTTACATTTAAACATGTGTATAGGATATTGTCCTTTCTATTACATTCTTAGAACAAATGCTCTTTTCTGATGGAATAATTTAAAACCAACATGCTATTACAAATTGTACATGTTTATATAAAATAATATCCTATTTTAAAATATCATATAATGCTACTTATAATAACAATATTCATATTTCATCTGATTTAGGACCTACTGGTAGATGATGTGATCTATAATTGTTGTAGGGTCTTAATTATTCTTGGGTGCTACTCCATACAAACATGGTCCCATCTTCAAGTTTCTCAAAGATAAATAGTTCTTCAATGGTGTAGTTAATTTAGACATTATGATCTTATATCCCATCCCTTTATACTACCAGTTTTGCAAGGTCCTCTAATTTGGCCAATTATACTCATATATCTTTAACATGGCATTTCTACGGTGTCCCTAGTCATTTTATTCATTACTATCTAAAAATGACCATTACCTATTAAAATTTTGACCCAAGCCTATTATGTTAAAATTTACATCCTCATGACTGTCATTTAACATCCATGGAATGTTTTTTAATGGTCATGTGACCATCAATTTTAAACACATGATTAGGGCTCTTTACTATTTTAAGATTGACATCCTTGTGAATGTCATTTGACATCTATAAGAATGCCTTTGATGGTGATGTGAATATCAATTTTAACATAGTTATGGGGATTGTCCACTAATCCTACCACTTGATAGCTTTTTATTTTCTCTACATTTTATGTGTGCCATATGTCGACTACTCAGTGATTTTGGGCTCTTTATACTAACCTCCATAGTTACGCCACTTGGAAGTCCCATAGAACATATGACTACCCAATGTGGTCTCACTCCATTCAATTGAGATGATATGAATCAATGTTGGCCATTGATTTCCAAAAGGTGCTCAATCCTTAAAATGGGGTCCACTGCTTGACTTTTTAGTCATTGATCACATTTCATTTGATCTAGCTCCCTTGCTTAAACATGTATCGTAGATTAGGATCTAAGTAGTTTAATGTGATTGGTTCCTAAATTTTATAAAATATCAAGTGAGGCTTGAGCATGTTTAAAAGACTCAGGATAAAAATGATTAAGATAAGTTCCTTATAAATTATATTGGACCCTGAGAATTTAAAAGGGACTCAACATAAAGACTTTAGACCTACTTTATTATAAAATAGAAGGGACCTCATGCAAAATTATTTAGCATAAGGTTTTAGCCTAGGGTTTCATTGTATAAATAAATATGATGGAACCTTGAAATAAGGCCTTAGGCTGAGGACTAAAAGTGACCCTACATTTTTAATTAGATCATGCTAAGATAAGAGGGACCATGTGATATAAAATAGACAAAGCATAGAGTTTTTATCCTAAGGTTTGTTTGTGTTGGAAACTATGACCAAGCCTTAGGATAAAAATTACACTAAGACCATGGTATTATTAATTTTTTCCTACTTAACATGAATAGAATGTTCCAACCAAATTTAAATTTAAATTAAAAGGTCCAAGTAAAACATTAGTCTAGGGTTTTAAAAACATGAATTTAATTAATTAATTAATTATATATCAAGGTTAATAAATGATCAATCTAAAATTGAAGCACAAAAACCCTAAGCATCCTCAACCCCAAATGGGCTCCATTAAACCTACAACCTAAAACATAGATTTTTAAGGTTAGCACCTTACATAAGATTAAAGTAAAACCATGGACAAATAAGTTATCCATACCATGGTGTGAATGATATTCAAATAAAAATAATGTGCAATCATACTAATGGTACTCTGATCAAGTTATTTTCTATTTCAAGGAACAAATTCGATCAATTTAACACATGGTTCCCCATTTCTAGAAAATGGGGGGATGTTGACATCAACACATCCCTGAGTGTAATTTATTTTTATAAGGTAATTATAGATGATGACTATTATGAACTATATGTACTCCTTGTATTCCTTGGATCCTATTTGAACCTAACAAGTATTGGTTTTGATTCTCTCTCCAAAGTTCTATGTAAAATTTCATTTTAATGCATGTAGCTAGTTCAAAAAATTTGCCTTGACTCTTTGTACTAGGACTGTATGTGGATTATATGGGTAAGGGTATGGCTTGATGAAAATTAGAGAGCCTTGATCACACACAAGGTGTCCATTGAAATATATTTATATAATGATCCCTTAACCATTTTAAAACTCCCTCTTGAAAGCTTATATCCTTTAAGTCTCTTTGAGGTCATGTCCTACTTTCTTATCTATATGATTTTCTTAGGGGTTAGATATAGGACTCATTTATTCATGTGTAAATTCCTTTCTTGCTACCTCTATTTATGATTAAATTCCATCATAATTAGGATTTTTGAACCCTGATGATTGCCACTATAGACTATTCATTACAAACCTAATGTCAACCTTTGAAGGATGCTTGTGTCTTTTATTTTTAACTGTAAATGGCTATATAATGTCATCCTATGTAGATTATGACTTTATATGACCTTAAGTAAGGTATAAAAATTAATTTTATACTTTTATTTTCCTTATAAGCTTGATGAATACATTTATATCAACTATCTTGGAGAGATATTCATTGCCACTACTTGGTTTATGAATATCATGTAAAACATGACTGTGTTCCTCTTTTGTTGTAGGTGAACCTCTTTAAAAGATGCCAAATTTTTAGGTCCAAACACCCATTCTTGTTCTATGATGGATTTCTCCTCATAATCATACATGATCATAGATGATTATTCTCAGTAGACTTTAATGAAGGCCTTTCTCACCTTAACCATCCATTGTACCTTCATGATAATTTATTTGACTATGTAACCTAATGTAAGTGATTTTTTATACTATATTTTGATTCTTTAATTGGCCCATATCCTCTCATTCATGCTTATGTTGATATTGATCAACCATTAGATTTTTCCAACAAAAAAAACTATGGAATGGTGGTGGGTGGAAGGGTTATGAGTATGAGAGATGATGAAAACTCATGAATGGAGGGGGAAAAGGAACAAGAACATAGTGGGAAGGGTAAAATTATGATAGTGGTAATAGAAATGAAAAAAAGGGATGTGGAAAGGAGATGAAAAGCATGTCAAGATTAGACTTATAGGTCCAATACAAGTATATAACCATATTCTAACTAATATACTAGTTTGGAGGCAATTTGAGGAGGGTAAGAAGCTATAATTGAAACTTAGGACAATGCTACAAACCTCAAAATATGTTAAATTTCCTTAAACAATGCTAAATAGGCCCTTATGAGATGCTTTGAGAGCATGTGAATTGTCTTATTGATATGAATATTGGATAACTTATGAAAATTCTAATTTTAAAACATAAAATCATGAAATATATCCATGCCGTGGATAAAACCAAGAAATATTTAAAACCATCTCTCTTTTCTAGACTGTACAAACTCCATTAGAAGTACATAAACTATAAAATAAAATTATTATTGTAAAAGATCATTTGTTTGAACATAACACATGTGAGAAGGCGATAAAAAAATGCCATGGTAAGGTAGATTAGGTTCCTAATAAGCTCCAAAAACTAGAATTTTCTTGAAATGATGCCCTTGTAAGGAGAACTTCAGGAAAATCGATTGCCTTCATAGATGAAAAAATATAAAAATTAGCCTAACTTAAAATAAATGGTTTATGAGGGTGGACAGATCAATTATAGAACTAATTGATCCATGAGGAACCCATCTGAGTCTACTTTCTTGGCCCCAATAATAAAACTCGTACTTGCACTCCCCAATCCATACCAACAACAAACCTAAAGGTAGATCTCTTTGTGCAAAATTGCCAATTGCTTGGAGATGAATGGGTTTAGGCTTGTATGGCCTCCAATTACCATGAAACTCTTATGGAATATTTTCCATGACTGATACTCTTAATCCATGCCTTATATGTATGTAATTGTATATAGATCCATATATTACCCTTGAAAATGAAAGAAAAGAGTCATTTTCTTGTGTTTTATTCACAAGATGAGCTTTCCACCACCATAAATAAAATAATATAGAATAATTACATGACATTAACATGAAAACACAAATTTTCAATCCTTTTCCATGATTCAGTAAACCAAATTAGCATGTGAGATTTGAAAATAACTCTTCTTGACTTAGAAAATACATTAAATGACCTTTTTAATGTTTTGAAACCTTATGACTAAGGTCAAGTCATATATGAAAACATGGCCAAAGGTAATTTTAAATATTTTTTAATGACTTTTGACTCCCATTTTGACAGTTAATGTCCAAAATATATAGTTTTAGACCACTTGAAAAGGCTATGATATTACTTGGAAATGTTTTGGATTATAAGGGTAGGAAATTGGCCTTAACAAGACAAATTCCGAACATTTTTGGTGACTCATAGGGGTTAACCAGCTTGGTAGTCAAAATAATTCACTAGATTTTATATGACAATAGAAAAATGAAGCATATAAAATTTGAATTGATGACTCTCTTGACTGATAAATAGTCTATTTTGGGCTTTATAACACCTTTTCTGACTGTGACACAACAAGACTGAAGGGAAATAACTAATAAACTAGGAAGAAAAGATAACTAACTTAAGGAAATAGGAAAATAAAACAAAAGGGAAGTAAATTGCTACTTGTGCTATTCACTTATTGATTTAAAGCAAACCTAGAACAACTAAACTAAACTAAGAAGATTTCCTCTAGGATCAAATAGAAAGCTATTTTATGCATGTGGAACTTTAAATCATGTTTATCATCTCTTGATAATTTATTTTTTTAGATACGATCACTTATATGTTCATGTCTTTTGGATGATGTAGCTGGGCCTCCTACTAACATTCTCAGGTACATGGATTGAAGATATGGATCCAAGATCTAATCATCCTCTTCCCATATTCTCCTACTTTGAAATAATAATTCCAATTATTCTTCATTCATTTGCTTCCAATGATATAATATGTCTTGGTCAATACCTTGATTCCACTCCACATTGGATGGTGACTTGGCAAGATATTCATGATTAACCTAATGTATCTCTCTAGGCATGCTGAAATTTAGGATTTATTCATTTGATTTATATTCAAGAACAATGATTTGAAGTACTAGATCATCCAAAACTTGTTCATTCTTCTCATCTTCATTAATTTTATCTTCTTGTGAGCCAAATTTTATAGATTCAATAGTTTATTGGTATTTAATATTTTTAATAAGAACTATAAAACCCTAATTAGCTTGATATTCTTTGCAAATATCCATATATTTCTACTGAAAATCTTCATCATTATGTTGATACTTATCTTCATTGGCTATCTTACATTCATCAATGGTTAATTTTGTAAGTTCTTGAGGAACATCTTGATGTGGGAAACCTGATATGTGATCAAGAGGCTCTTGAAATACAACATTCCATGGAAAATCTAAAACTTCTTCTTCAAGGATCTCATTTTCTACTGGCAGAAACTCATTATGTAATTCATCTTCTTTGACATTATAAAGAACTAAGTCATGGTTGTCTTTACCTAGAAATGTCTCAATGATGATGTTCTCTTGATATTCAACTAAAACATGTTTCTTATTTTCATGAAATTCATTCATCTTAGCTACAAATTATTTATTTACCTCAAAAAGGAGGGGCTACTTCTTCAGAACTGGCATAGTAACCCCTGAAAGTAATCATTAAGATGAGAAAGGTCTAGAGATGTTACCATAGATGCCTAATTTTGTTCATGGAGTTTCTTCTCTTGGATCACCTTCACCTCCTTTCTCTACTTAAATTTTTTTTAATGGATTTCCATGAAGGAAAGGTCTTAGGTTTTTGAGGAGAAAGGAGTGGAGGTTGAATGATCTTTGGCTTACTCTTGACTTCAACATATTCAATCATACATGAATGATATTATTTATTCATGGACTATTGTACCTGATTATAAGTCATGAATGTGAGTTTATAAACTTATTTAATTGGAATTTTTATAGCTATTATTGTGAAAGGAGTTTATTTTTGTGTTGTCTTTATAACTACCATTGAATATATAGAATATGTTGATTTGCAAGCTTGATCTACTTGGATAGATTAGGATCAAAATAATGAACCAAAACACTGGAGAAATATTCTTAAAAAATTAAGGATTTAGGTTCTTGTATGATATATTTTTCAACCTAAAAATTAGACTCCTTAAAACATGCTTCTTCAACCTTCTTCAACCTCTCTTGGATAGACTTCCAAGTAGGATAGCTAGGCAAGGTTTGGTTTGAGTTCTGAGGGTTGTGATATACATTAGTTTTCTAGTCATAAATAGAAAAGGGCAACTCCATTGGAAAATTTTATTGATTATGATGACCTTAGGGTTTCTCATCAATCACCAATTTCTCTTCAATGGTTACAATTAGAACACCAATATCTAGAATATCATCACAATTAGAACACCAATATCTATAATATCAGCACTAAACTTTGATTGACCCTACCTTATGAAAGATGCACATACCTCTTTAGCCTACTATAAATCAGATCTTGTGTTCTGAATTTCATGCTTGGAGATCTCTTTTCCATAGCTCTTTTGGGTATCTATGCTTACTTTTATTTCTCATAGGCAAAAAAGATTTATTTGAAGCTTGAGATAGATTATTTTAGGACTTGAATGGGTTGATTAGGAAGATAAAAATAATCATGAGAGTTGTTATAGGACTAGTATGAGCTTATATACTATTGATAAATCTCTATATACTCATCATATGGTTGATATGGATCATGAAACGGCTGATATGGGTTATGAGAATCATATTGGAACTACTGGTAAGGATAAGAATGATGAAATTATTCTTTTTAAGTTACCATAGCCTATAAAATCACGAAGATAACTAAAGTTACGAACAAAAATATGCCTTTTAACTTGAGATATGGACCTTAATAGTACTAAAAACTAGTTCTACATATGAATATGCTACAAAATTGTACTCTCATAGATGAATTTATGTCCCACTAGGCATACTAGAATTATTATCAACCCATATAGTATGCTATTTAAAGGTTGATGTATTTTTATCTAAAACACCTTCACACCTAGACTAACATTGGAATGATTCAAGGTGTGGGACACCTAAACTCATACTAGACCTCTAGATTTTGGGGAGGCTAACTCATATGATGTATCACTCTACATAATTTACTAAACCTACTAATTTTTGGGATGAAAAGGGGGAGAAATAAAATGAAATGGGAATCCTACTTTACTATTGGTGATACACCTATATTTCTGGTCCAACCACTCTATTTGAGCTCCTAAGACACTAATAAGGCAAGTGAATGATTGAATCTACAACCCTAAATGACTCCTATGCATCAGAATTTCATGTAGAGGTTTTATCAATTGATCAAAGTATGATGGAAATGATGGAATAATACTAATTCAATGCACTAACTAGTAACTTATATCCATTTTCACATTAGTTAAATGGCATCAAACACTAAAACATGACTTGCATATGTTAGCTTACTAGTAACTAGGTGAGATCAAGACTTGATAAGGGAGAAAATACTACCACATGTTCAAATAAAACCAATATTACACACTATAATAGAATAATGGCATCTAAAAACAATCATTTTATTCATCTCAAAAGGTTACAAAGTTTAATTTTTGTAGAGTCTAGTCATGCCCAAGAGAGGGATCTCTAGAAAATGGATTCAAAGCCTGCATAAATAGCAAAATATAAAAAGATCTAGCCAATGTGGTGTAGAGGTGAGAAGAAGAGGTAAAATCCACATGATCTAAAGTCATATTTTTGTTTAATTTTATAAAAAGTATCCTCAAAATATCTCTTTAGTGTCCTTATCTTGCAGAAAACTTCTTTTAGCATTGGAAAGGAGTGGCGATCCCTTTATCTTGCTTTGGATTCTTTTTCATGATCTGTATGGTAATTTTTATGGATAACTCCTATTTGAATTTATTTGAAATTTAAAATAGGTCATCCTTTCATTAAGTTCATGAAAGATGCATGAAGATAGATAAACAGTCAACTAAAGTAATTTAGTCTTCAAGACTATTTAACTCCATTTGAACTTAACTTGCATGAATTAACACTTATGGATTGAGTTTATCATGGTATATTCACTTAAACAATATATATTTGATATGAAAACTCTATGTTAGCTCCTTGATTATCACCTTCAATATAAAATCTCTTTGTTTATTTGATTAAATAAGCCTACAAGGTCAATTAAGCATAGTAGCCTACTCTTTGAATTTTAACTCCATAGAACCTGCAATAATTTTTTTTAAAAATAAATATAATATGATATTAGACCTGAATAAACCTTCCATTTCGTGAAATATCTCCTCTTGATGAAGATACTCTTGCCACTCAGTCACCATGGTTGATTAGGTAAATTATACCTTATTTTCCTATAGAGTGGTTATTTTGAAGGAGATGGTAGGTTAATTAAATGAATATATTTGACCATATAAATATTTGAAGATGAATAATAAGTCTTAGGCTTCAATATCCATAACTTAGATTCATATAAACTACCATGTACCTAATTTTTCACGCTTTTTTCTCTAAAAAACAATATTTCTGCCCTGATCCATATATACCCATACATAAAATTGGCATTTATGGAATCATCTTTTAGTTTAATTGATTTTTAAAGAGGATTATGGTTTATAAATGATGATTTTATGGAAATAAATTTATCTTTTCTCAAAATTGCTCACTATGAGGGTTTGGGAGGACTTTAAAGTTGAATCTTATTAATGATGATTCATGAAGCATAGACCTAAAATCCAACCAATTGAAATTAATGTGTATGATAAATACCCCCTCAACATCCTTGAAAATATTGGGATGCCATGAAAAATATATGATAATATATCATGTGAATGAAATCTATGTTTATGGTTTTACTTGCATTCTAGACTGCCCACACTCTTAGTGATTGTTCATAAATCACATCCCATAAACCAATCTAAAATTTTAATGAATTATTATTTCATATGTGTCCTCAAATCATTCTAATATTATTTGTCCAAACTCTTGACATGGTGAAAGATAAGACCATTTGATTAGGTGGCTTGAATGGGTGTTTAGAACTATAGAATTCAAATTTCTTCCTTAGACTAAAAATGAATCCTCTATTTATTATAAATGATTGAAATAATCATAATGGGGATTTTATCATGTCATCAAATAACTCTATATGTGTCTTATTTCTTGATAGGTCCAAAATATCCTTTTGGCCTATAGGCCTTCTTACTTGAATTAACCCTCAAGGGCATGGTTTACAAATGAATTAGAGTTTGGAAATTATTTAAATGTGTTATGAATATGTGAAAACATATATTAATTATCTTAAAACATTTCAATGAGCTTATAAACCTTTATATTACCTTAAACCCCACTTATCCCTCCTCTTGCTCCATTATGACTAATTTTTGACTAGTAAGGGATTGTATCAAAAGAGTGAATACTTACACTTTTGAAAGGGAATTACAAATTATATGTAATATTAATTAGTCCTTATAAACATATTTACCAAATTTAAAGTTTTGATTCCACCTGTAAATGCCAAAAATCTCAAAATTTTCTTTTTTGCATTGTCTAAGTATGCACTTGATTGTGTTTCTCTTCTTTTCACCTTACCTTGAGGCTAAACATTATGAATATGTTTAATAAAAACTCATTAAACTCTTCTTAGAGTTTTTACCAACATCCTCAACCTTCATATCTCCTCAGCCAAGATTTTAGATCTTTTTATATGCATAGTTTTGTATACAAGCATATATTATGTCCTTTTGACCTCAGCAATGCTTAATAAAATATTAATTAAGATGTGAGGAAATAAAATTGGTGATTTAATTGAATATAACATATCATATGAAACCATGTCATAACCTATAATCCCCTTGAATTAGGATTTCCAATAGATGATTCTGAGGATATTAACACTATTAGTTGTAGGTGGGTGTTTTAGGTTGATTTCACTATACTATATCTCTGAGAACCTCTTACTAGCATGCTTTAACCTTGTATAATTTCGACTCTAAAATATTTTTTATGCCATAAACATTCTCAATATGACCATTGTCTCTTCTTTGGATTACAAAATACACCAAGGTGCTTGACTATACTTTTCATGATGGTAGAGACTATGATAATACTTGAGGATTTAGAGATATTTATGATACGTGGAAAGGGATTTAAGGACTCTCTTCTTTATTATGATTCCTATATAATCTTTAAAAAACTATAAGGATATATCCTTTGTGTTTTTTAAAATGTTTTATTGTCTTGACATCTAGACCTAATAGATTTAGGTGTTCTCTAATTTGGTTGATTGTAGGTCCATATTGGTTCCTCATTAGCCCCATACATATGTTTAACCAAATTTTTTATCTATATTATTTATTAATGATCATGTTATATACAAAATCCTTCTTAAGATTTTAAAACCCTTGAAACATAACAAAAGTATCAAGCATCCCTAAGTGTAATTGGTTTTTCTAAGGCAACTATAGGTGATGATTGTTTTGAGTTTTAGGTATGCCTTATTTCCCTTAAACCCTATTCGAACCTGAAAAGTATTGGTTTTTATGATCTCTTAAAATTTATATACAAAAATTCATTATTATGCATGTATCTAGTTCAAGAAATCTCCATATACACAAACTTACTATAAATAACTTGACTATTTGTACCAAACCTATAGGTGGATTGTATGGAAAATGGTATGGATTGATGAAACTTGGAGAGACTTTATCACACACAAGGTGACCATGATAGTTACTTTATAAATTTATCCTTTAACCATTTTAAAACTCCCTCTTGAATTATTATATCCATTCGGTTTCTTTGAGATTATGCCCTGATTTCTTATCTGTAGGATTTCCTTAGGGGCTAGTTATAGGACTCATTTCTTAATGTGTATAATTCCTAATTTAACTTCAATAATTTTTTTATTTATCTCTCTATGGGTATTACCCACTTCTCAATATTCATACTTATAATATACATTTATTCCAACATAGTCTCTTTATGCCTTGAAGAGTTCAACCAAAAATTCATTATAGGTTTTGGCATAGGATAAGGCCTATATGTGCCTAAAAAGGAACTTTATTCCTTACATACCACCTCTATTTATGATTGTATTCAATCATGACTTAGAATTTTTTAACCCTGATGATTTCCACTATAGACCATTCATTATAAACCTAATGTCAACCATTGGAGGATGCTTGTGTCCTTTATTTAAAATTGTAGATGGCTCTATGATGTCATCTTGTACATATTATGATTGTATATGACCTTAAGGAAGGTATAACACCTGACTTGATCCTTTTTTCCTCCTTAAGTAATCTTTATGAAGGAATTTATATAAACTATATTGGAGAGATATTCAATGCCACTACTTAATTTATGCATATCATATAAAACATGAATATGTTCTACTTTTAATATATTTGAACCTATTGAAAAGATTCCAAAATTTTATGTATAAACACCCACTCTTGTTCTATAATGTATTTATCCTCATACTCCTACATGATCATAGATATTTTTTCTCAATAGAATTTGATGAAGGACATTCTCACCTTGACCATCTATTATACCTTCATGATCAGTTATTTGATTATGTAACTTACTATAAGTACCCTTTTTTAACTATATTTTTATGCTTTAATTGGCCCATATGCTCTTGTTCATGTTTATGTTGATCTTGATCAAAAATGGGATCTATCCAAAAAATAAACTATGGAATGGAGGTGGGTGTAAGGGTTATGAGGATGAGAGATGATGAAAAATCATGAATGAAGGGGTAAAAGGAACAAGAACATAGTGGGAATGGTATAATTATGATAGTTAAACGAAAGGGAGTTAGAAAGGAGACAAAAACATGTTAAGACCAACCTTATGGGTCTAATGGAATCATATAACCATCCTATAAATGATATTCCAATTTTAAATCATTTGGAGGAGGGTAAGAAGATAGAATTGAAACCTAGGACAATGCTAAAAACCTCAAAATATGCTAAATTTCCTCAATAATGCTAAATAAGGCCTTATGAGATACTTTAAGAGGATGTGAATGGTATTATTGCAATGATTATTGGAAATTTTATGATAATTATGGTTTCAAAACACAAAATCATGAAATATATCCATGCCATGGATAAAAACAAGAAATTTCGAAGCCAATCTCTCTTTCCTAGCCTGTACAATCTCCTCTTGAAGTGTATAGACTGCATAATTGATGTCCTATTGTCAAACATCCTTTATGTGACCATAAAACATTAAAATAAATTAATAATTACATGGGAAGGTATATTAGTTTCATAAAAATCTCTAAAAACTATAATTTTATTGAAATGATTCCCTAGTGAGAACTTGAGGAAAATTGGTAGCCTTCACAGATGAAAAACTGCAAAAATTAGCCTAAATACAAATGAATGGTACATGAGGGTGGAGTTAAAAATTCCAAAAAATATTTATCCATGAGGAATTTATTTTAGTCTAATTTATTTTCCCAAAAATAATACCTATATTTGCACTCTCCAATATGTACCAATAACAAAGCAAAAGGCAGGTCTCTTTGTGCAAAATTGCTAATCATTTGGAGATGAATAGTTTTGGGCTTGTATGGATTCTATTTACCATGAGACTCTTACATAAAAAATTTCATGACCTAATTTCATTATTTTATACCTTATTTTTATGCAATTCCATACGGATCCATACTTTACCCTTAAAAATGAAAGAAAATTGTCCTTTTTTTACCTTTTGTTCACAAGATGAACTTTCCACCACCACACATTGAATAATATAGACAAATTACATGACATTAGCATGGAAACACAAAATTGTAATCCTTTTCCACAATTTAGTAAGCCAAATTGTCATGTGTGGAATTGAAATAGCTCTTTTTGACTTAGAAAATATATTAAATCACCTTTTTAAGCTTTTGAAACCTTATGACTAAGGTTAAGTCATATATACAAACATGGTAAAATGTATTTTTAAATGTTTATAAATTAATTTTAACTCTAATTTTTACATTTAAAGACCAAATTATTTATTTTTGGACCAAAATATATAGTTATATACCAATTGAAGAGGCTATTGATGGCACCAAAAAAAATTTACATTACAAGGGTTGGAATTTGACCTTGACAGGCCAAATTACAAACAAGTTTAGGACTAGGATTTAGTGTTAAGATTTTAACGGTCAAGGGTTTTGGTTTAGGGTTTAGGGTTTGTGGTTCATTATTTAGGGTTTAATGTTCATGATTTTTAATTTTTTGTTTAGGGTTTAGTGTTTAATTTTGAGGGTAAAGGGTAAAGGTTTTATTGTTTGGTGTTTAGGATTTAGGATTATAGGCTTATAGATTAGGATTCAGTGTTAAGGGATTAAAGTTTATGTTTAAGGGATAAGGGTCTTGGGTATGAAGTCTAGGGTTTAAAATTATGTATTTAGGGTCTAGGGTTTGGGGTTGATGTATTATTTTTTGGGGTTTATGGAAAATGTATTAGGGTTAAGCATTCAAGGTTTATGGAATTTAGGGTTTAGGTATATGACTTAGTATTTATGGTTTATGGTTTATGGATTAGGGTTTAGGTTTTAGGATTAATGGTTTAGGTGGAAAGGGAGTGTATTAGGGTTATTAGATACATTTACATTTGGTATGATTTATTGTATAATAGCTATAACAATATGTCATGTACAAGTGACAACATACCTACATGTAGTACTAGGTATGGGGTAGATGTAATGTATGAGTGGTTGTATCATTACTACATGTATGTTATAGGTTACATTATTTAGGATAGTAATTTATGCATATGATAGACCCATTGATAAAAAACACACAAATTATAAAGGAATGCAAATTGAATCTACCTCCAAGCCTTTTACATGAATATCCCTGGTCACTCCTTTCTATATATAGGTGAGAGTGACCCCTATCATTTCAAGACATGGATTAGCCAATTCCCCCTCTCATTTATATATATAGGTGATAACTATAGATTATGGTTTATATATTTAGGATTTATAATTTTGGGGGTTAATATTTATGGTTTATGGTTTAATATTTATAGTTTAGGGTCTAGGGTATAAGGATTAGCATTTATGGTTTGAGTTTTAGTGTTACAACTTAAGGATTAAAAATTAGGGGTTATAATTTATATTTTATGCTTAAAGGTTTAGTATTTATGGTTTGTGGCCAAAGGGACCAAGGTTTTAACTTTAAGGGTTTAGGGTTTGATGTTTTTGGTTAAGGTTTTAGGTTTCTAGTTTCACACTTAAGGTTTATCATTTAGCGTGTAAGGTTTAGGGATTTTGTCTTGGGGTTTGGTTGAGGATTTTGGGTTTAAAACTCAGTGTTTAGTATTTAGTGTTTGGTATTTAGTGTTTAGTGATTATGGCTTAACATTTAGTAATTGGGGTTTAAAATTAATGGTTTAGAGTTTATAGTTTGGTTTTTGGTTTTAGGTTTTAGGTTTAGGGTTTAGGTTAATAATTTTTAATTTAGGAGTTAACGTTTAGGTTTTATGGTTTATGGTTTTATGCTTGGAATTAAGAATTGATCGATTAATTTTAAGGGTTTAGGGTTGAGGTTTGGAGTTTAGGACTTATGATTTAGAGTTTCAGGCTTGTGTTTTGGCATTTATGGATAGGGGTTAAAGGTTTAGGGATTATTTTTTGGGGTTTTGGGTTTAATTATTAGGGTTTTGATAATAGTTTTTTGGGTGTATGGACTATGTCTTTAATGTAGGGTTTATTGTTTGGCATTTGGGGTTTACATCTTATGATTTAGGATTTGGGTTTTTATGTCAAGTTTTTGTGTCTAGGTTTTAAGGTTTAATAGATTGCGGCCTAGAGTTTAATATTTGGGATTTAGGTATTAAATTTTAGGATTTAAATTTTAGGGTTTAGAGTTTAGCATTAGTGCCCATGTCTTACGGTTCATTTTTTAAGCTTTGGGGTGAAGGGTTTAGTGTTCAAGATTTATATTTTAGTGTATGGTGTTGGTTATTTGTGTTATGGAATTTAGGTTTCAATTTTTAGGGTTTATGGTTTTAGGATTTAGGGTTTGTATTTTTGATTTTGACATTTTATGGTTCTGGGTTTGTGGTTTAGGGTTTAAATTTCAAGTTTTAGGGTTTAGTTCTTAGGGTTTCATGATTAAAATTTAGGGCTAAGAGTTCAGGGTCCAATGTTTTAGGTTTAGGGTTTTGGATTTAGTATTTAAATATTATTATTATTTATTTTGAATTTTTAGGGATTAATGTCTAAAATTTAGGGTATACAATTAAGGGTTTATGGTTTAGTGTTTAGTATTTAGTATTTTAGGTTTATTGCTTTGGGGTTTAAGGTTAAGGGATGAAGTTTAGGTTTTAGGTTTTAGGGTAGAGGGTATAAAGTCTAGCATTTAACATTTTAAGATTTTATGTTTAGGGTTTATGGATTATTATTTTGGGTTGGAGGATAATGCATTAGGGCTAAGGGTTCAAGGTTTAGGGATTAGGATTTAAGGTTTAGGTATATTATTTAGTGTTCATAGTTCATGATTATGGCTTAGAGTTTAGGTTTAAATGTTTAAGGTTTAGGTTTTGGTGTTTACAGTGTGGGGTTAACGGTTTATGTGTAAATGGAGTGTACTAGGGTGATTAACTACATGCATGTCTAATATGAGTGACTATATCATGACCATAGGAAAATTTCATGTATGAGTGACCAAATAGCTACATGTAGTATTGTGTATGTGGTATATGTAATGTACGAATGAATATATCATTACTATATATATATATATATATATATATATTATAGGTTTCATGTTACAATATATTCATTTATGTATATTGATGGATCCATTTAGTAAAGTTCATTTTCTAAGTTGAGAACAAGGTTGTTAAGAAGATTTTAAGGAAAAGATAATAAATCCAAGTATATTACATCTCAAACAACATGATAAAATTAAAACCTATAAAAATTAAGGAAATAAAGGTCATAAGAAGATCAAAAAGTGAATAACTTCATGACTGCAAGTAGAGTTAATAGTTTACCAAGGCATAACAATGGTATATGTAGTAAAAAACAATCATTTTATTTTGAATAAAAGGTGTGTTATTACTTATTTTTTTGTATTTAAAATTTTTTTTCATGTGTTAATGAAATAAAAATTCATTTGAAGATAATTTATACTTGATTTGATGTTCATGTTATTGAAACCTTCTAAAGCCTATTTTTAGTGTATCTATAATCACATGTAGTCTCTTGTATCACATAGAGAAAGCTGCATGATCTTTTTTAGAATATTGGAGAAGTTGAGGGAGGTATTCAAGACTCTATTCCAAGTGTTATTTATTTAAAATAGTCTTTATATTATATGAATAATCAATTTGATGCTATCAGGCTATGTGCGCATGGTCAAACCTTATAATAATGTTTTTGATACATTAAAAAACCATAACTTTCATGTGAATTGGTGGAATATCCTAAAAATCATTGGGAAGTTTTTAAATAAGGTTTATAAGGTATTAAAATAGGTATCATGCTAAATATCATCTTGTGTTTAAAAATATATTGACCATTTTTTGATTTGCCTATAAATAGTCATAGGAAGGCTCAGTCAAGAGAAATTTTAGGTGTTTTACTTTGTTGATTGAGTCTAAACCTATTATGAAGGTCTCATTTTATTTTATAAACACTATATAATGCTTATTTAAATTTATTCAAGTCATTTCGGATTCATCCAAGTCAATATCTTTCCAACTAGGCACATTAGGCCATCCAAACCTAAAGAACAAAGTTACCAATAAAGTCTAATTCTTAAGAAACCATTAAAGGAAATTGGTTTATCATATTCAAATATAGTATCCAAACATATTAATAAATATTTATAAGAGTCATTTGATAATATTAGATTAATAACACATTTTAAACACCAAACAAGTCTATACATAGTATTATAACAATTCTTAGGACCTAGTTAATGTTGTGGGAACTTTGGTGATCTCATTGGTATATTTCACTTGTGTAAAGACACTTGTGAGTCTTATATCATTGTATTAATATTTTAATTGATTTTTTGAATTTAATGAGTTGAAAAAATAAGGTAATTATAGGCCTCTTTGTATCAAGTCCTTCAGAGGCAAAATTTGGCCTAATAGGCCTATAAAGGGTAGATGTGTTATCATTTGAGTTTTGAGTTGAGTTTCTTCATGCAATAAAAAGATTGATTAAAATAATTGGTGATACCCTCATAGTCTTTTTGAAAAAAGTGATGATGTACAATTGAGTTATTTAGGAGTCAAATAAGGGTTTTTATTGGAGGTAGATTACTGTTTAGGGATTGAGTATCCTATTTTAAGTCACTAAAAGCATTTTTTAATATGAATAAAAAGGCTGAGAAGGTAAGAGATAATAATAAAGAATAAGGTAATTATTATTTCAATACCAATACTCAAAATACCTTTTATGATATATCAAGAAATGGTTTATCGTTAGGAATAGACCAAATTTCAAGTAAGTTTATAGAAGACCTTGAATTACACTAGGTTGAGTAAGTGGAGTACTTACTTTGACACCATTAGGGAATAGTAAATATCAAGATGTGGATTATGTATTTAGGTAGGACATACTCATTGAGATCAAGATATGGCTCGATTATTCAATCATGTAGGGTAAATTGAAGTAGCTAAAGTAGGTAGGTAATTATCAAGTAGGAAAGTAAGAATGTAATCCTCAATGGTATAGATCTGTTACATATGTAACATGATTTGAAACCACATTTCTCGTTCTATCTTATGATCTTGAAATAATGAAAACTAAGTATTGACCAAAATAGATTTTATAAAACTAAATTTCAAATAATAAATCCTATAGCTCTGTGAAAAATTTTAGAAGATGCAGAGTGGCCCTAATTTGTTGTATTTAGTAAAATTAATTTAAATTATAAGAATATAAAATTATCAAAGGGTGTACACCCTTTGGACTCTAAAGGGCATACACCTTTTGTAAAGGGTGTACACCCTTTTATCAGAAGGGCATGCACCCTTTAGGGTTAAGACCAACCCTTATGAGATCTACATTGGGTTTTTTTTAAAAAAGGGCATATTACCTTTATATATTTTTTTTTGTATTTTTCATTATGTCTCTTTTTTGGTCCCCCAACTTTGTACATCTTCCTAACTGATTCAAATTCCCCTTCGCTACCATGCCCAAAAATTCTATAGATTTTCACCAAGGTTTTCAAACCTATAATACTGAATTCCTAAAATGAATGTAATTAACCTTAAAACCAACTAAATTCTCTCAGCTCCATTGCATGGTAATGAGAGCCAATATCATGGCCTCTAAGTCATTGGATTAAAAAAACCACCAAAAATAATTTCCATGACCCCCATGTGGGTTTATATCCTAAAATTAGTCCCCAAAACAAATAATTAACCAAATGTAAATCAAACAAATAAAGTATTCCAAGTAAGGTTTTTTAAACATGCAAACCATCATGCCTAGGTTATTATCATGCACTATTTTAAGATCCTTCAATGCAAGTTTAAAACTATATAGGGTTTTTTTAAAATCATTTATCCATTAATTTTAAGATAAAAAAATATCATCAAATTTCAAAGATGAAATACTAAAAGTAGAAAAAAGATGAAGATGGGAATCATTATTGACACAAATAGTTACATGACTAACCAGACCATCAAAATCAACAAGTAAGGAGTTCATGAAAATTAATCACACTATATTTATGTTAATGATATAAAAAACAATAATAATATAATAGTATTTAATCACTTATACTTAAATAATGATAGTCTCATAAATAATAGTATTGAATAAAGATATGTTTGCACCATGTAAAAAATGACTCAAATCAACAATTTATCAAATTGATCATAAAATGATAATATACAAAAATCAAATAAAAAAAACATAATGATTAAATAATTAATACTAAAAATATTAACTTTATGTTTAATTTCACTATTTTGTTTATCCATTTTCTTCTCCATGTTAACCCATTTATTGGTTTAGATCATAATCTAACTCAAGTACATGTCCCTATAGTTAACCAATAGACTATCAATAACATCTAGATATCTAAGTATAATAAATCTAATAACATCATTTAAATAATAAATCCAACTAAATAATTAACCAATACACATTAACCATTAATATCAAATGCTATAATGAAATGTAATCCATAATTGTCTCAGAAATTATAATGAAAATGTATCAATGTAGATCACTAACTGAAATACTACAATAGAATAGCAAAATATGTTTTCACATCTAAACAATATCAATATAATGAATTAAATTCAAATAACTGAAGGTTAAAAAAAAAATCTAAATGGAATTTTATCCACGTTGATTCATTGATCCCAAGATCCTTTCAAGGAAAGAAGAGAGATATAATCCATAATTTGATTATATAAGTCCATCAACACACATATTCTTATGTAAGAAGTCAAAACCCATTCATTAGAGATCAAATCAAGGTAGATAAACTCACATAATGTTCACCTAATCCTTTTTATACAATATTCACTTTAGTATTAAAATAGGAAGCCATACAACTTCACCTAGATGGGAAAGTGACCTTTCTTTGTTTTGAATAGAATAAAGTTAGGGTGTTAGGATTAAATATATAGCCTAGAATATTACATCATCTAGAGTCATGCCTCTATAATTTCCTATTTTTTATTTTTGATAGGAAGATGGTGATAAAAAATCCTTTTGGTATAAATGTGAGAACAAGGACAGGGCTCCAATTTGCAGCCATCCAAGCTTCAAATGCACCTATGTCTGGCCATTTTCTTGTAAACTTCCTAATTAACCCCTTACATTTTATATCATTAAAATTATCCTAAAATTAATTACTATAAAATATAATATTTTAGGATCCAATCTAGGGATATCCCTCTTTATTAACCTAGCCTAGGGTTTAGTTTTAGAGGCTGATCTGAATGCATCCAAAAATAATCATAAATAGGAGCACCTAAAGGTTTATTCTTACTTAAGGGGATCTAATTCACTCTGGAATCCACTCCATGATATTTATTGGTAGATTACTGATGATTCTCCATCTAATCCTAATCACTTATGACCACTCCCCATCACTCTTATCCTACTACTCTTCTTTGATCTACTACCTCAAATCTCACCCTAACTGCATATGATGATGCACAAGATAAATCTTAGTGCCCCCTACATGATTTTTATTATTTTTGTGTGAGTGCACTATTTTGTAAATAAATTTATCTCCTTTCATGTTTAAATGATAGGTAACATAACTTGTTTAATTGAAGCCATAACTAACTATGTATAGTATCCCTAGCCATGGAATATGGCTTTCCTTGCCATATTGAACATAGGTTTCAATCCACCTATAAAACCCTATCATATTAAACATCAATATAGCTAGTCCACTACATTGGGTACCCTCATGATTGACTCATCATATCTTAGTGTGGTAATTATTCTATAGATGTGGTCGGTATGGGTAATTGACCTCAATACCTATAACTTATATCACTTGGTTCACACACTACTAGTTTATCCCCATCAAGTCATAAATATATGTATTATTACTTTCATTACAAGCTTACATCATTTTAAACTATAAAATCATATTTTTGTTATAGTTATATAACTATTATTATAAATCTATATTATAAGATTTTATATTGAATTTTATAATTAACTCTACATATACAATTAATATTACAAGACTATAATATTGTAAACTATAATATTATTTTAAATAATTCAAATTTATTATAATTTTAAAATAGAATACTATGCAATTATGAAATAAAATGTGGTATATTATCTAAAGATTTTACGTTTATTTGTATTAATTACATTCACATTATTATGTAAACCATTAACAAATAATAATTATATAACCAATTGTATCTCACCATGCATGATTTTTTGGTATCATAGTTTTCTAAAAATTAGTAAAAATATGATATTACATCTCAATGAATGGTTAATTACATAACCAATCACATCCCATCAATTCTAATGATATTGCATAATCATAATTATCTATAAATCAATAAAAGTTTGATCTCACATCTTACTACGTGGTTAAGTTTTTATAGGTGTCTAAGTCTATGGGGATAAAAAAGTAATCACAACATGCCACACATCATTATTTGGTAGTTTCATGACTTTGTAGTAACTAGTAATGTTTGGTGGGAAATAGTCACTACAAGGATATTACAAAATCACATACTTACATGTGTCTTATTCTCATTCATTCTAAGGACTCTCATGTTATATTTATGTTAGAATGTCTTAAAAGATCATGTTCATAAAAAAAATCATAATTATCTATTATATTGAAAATGAATTCATTTTGAGCATTGTCTCTTAGAATGGGTATCCACCCACTCTAAATGAGAAATTGATAATCCTATTTATATGATTATTATT